>CCAG010013125.1:0-119694 GCA_001077435.1 Glossina morsitans morsitans | reverse complement strand
GATATATATATATATATATATATATATATATATTTTTTTTTTTTTTTTTTTTAGTTAGTTAAAAATGTAAACTCACACAATAAACGAGATGATAACGATTTTAGAATTAAAAAAAAAAAAAATAAATTAAAAAAAAAAATTAAACATAAATAAATAACACATTCATACATACATACTTAAACCAAGAAAAGCAAAAATAATTTTTTCCAACGCGCGAAAAAAAAAAATCAAAAAAACACTCTGTTTAATATCTGTTTGATAACGATATACCCCCTCAACGATTGACACAACTATGAAGATTAAGACTATGCTCGAAAGACTATAAAAATCCATATTCGTCCAAGGTGCGAATTTTTATATGTATCCACATTACAAAAATATATCTCCCGAACTCTTCTTGACTTAACCTTTCAATTCAATTCAATCAATCATTCTCTTGCAACGTTATTCCTTCTCAATAAACATCATAACGCGCAAATTAAAATGAAAACTTTCCCCGAAAATCTATGAAAATCCTATTCGACTAAGATGAATTTTATATATATGAACCCACCAAACTTAGGGACAAATGATTTCGTTATTAACAAATTCATCCCTCGCTTTAAGACCTTTTTCGTCTTCTCCATTATCAACAGTTGCGAAGAAGAAGATGACTTTGCCCAAAAGCCTAAGAGTAGCCTTTTCCGTCGAATGACGAAATTTCTATTTACTGACCTACACAAAGAATGAATGCCATGCATGAAAAACAGAACTTCCCCGAGCCATATTCGTTTAAGGTTCAATTTTTTTATGCCCATCTTAGCTATACCCAATCTTTTGCGTTTAAGGCTATCCTCCAAGACTTGTGTTAACATTTTCAACATCAATGAACGATAGGTAGGAGCCATATTCGTTTTTATACCCATCCTAACACTCGGTGTTTAAGGTCTTCCTCGAAGACCCATCTTAAGACTTCCACCATGAATGAACGACAAGTACGAAAAGCCACTTTCGATGTTCAAGGTCTTTCTCGAAGACTAATGTTAAGATCTTCATCCTTAACCAACGACAGGTAGGAAAAACAGAGCTTTCCAGAGCCACACTCGTCTAAGGTGCTACTTTTTTATACCTATCCTAACTGTCGGTGTTTGCGATCTTCCTCGTAAATCTATGTTAAGATCTACATCGGGAATGAGTGAGAAGTAGAAAAAGCAACCTCTTCCAGAGCCATATCCGTCTAAAGTGCTTTTTATACCCATTCTAGGTAAACTCAACTTTCTGTGTTTAAGGTCACCTTCAAGATTGGTGTTAGGATCCCTATCCTCAATGCCCGATAAGTAATAGAAAGCAACATTTTCCAGAACCATATTTGTCTAAGGTGCTAATTTCTTATACCCATTCAAGTAAGCCCAACTTTTTGTGTTTAAAGTCACCCACCAAGGCTCAGTGCTAAGATCTACACTTTCAATGAATGGCTAGTGGGAAAAGAAATGTTTTCCAGAGCTATATTCGTCCAAGTGATAATTCTTTATACCCATTTTAGCGAAACTCAATCCCCTACTCACTAGAAGGCAATTTGACAAAACAAAAGGAGGAGCGAGAGAGTTATATTCGGCTTGAATCGAATTTATTTACCCCCACCACTTACTCGTGTTTGCACGAAATAGTTCTCCAATAGATTACGATCGATTTATACGGCAACTTCGTACCGTTCCCCTAGCGTAATGCTTAACCACAGTTTCGGGAAAAATACTGCCAAAATTTAGAATGGCTTTGGATAGGCGAAAATCCCGTGAGGATCAGGTTTTATCACTCTTCAAAAAAAAAAAGAAGAAGAAGAAAAAGAAAACAACAACAACATATTTTATATATACATCATATTACGTATACTGATAGTTATGAACGAACGATTCCTACATCCGATTTGAGCCACATATCGAAATAGGAAAAAGTTCCAATTATTTTATATAAAGCAACAATTTGAAGGCGTAATGAAAACGTAGCTTTTCGCCAAGTGAGGATGGATCATCCCGGAAGTGATTTTTGAACTTCCGTTGACTACATTAGATATAAAGATTGGCTTATAGGTCCCTTTACAGAAAAAGTTGACGTCGTAAAGGAAGCAGTGGAAAAGGCACGTAAGGATGATGAATCAAAAATATATAGGCCTAAGCATTTATGTGGGGTCATAAGTTGTCATCCTTGACTTGCCAAGCCTGATGCGTTTATTCCAATAAACTATGCCATCCACCGCCCACATCCGAATGGCACATTTTTTTCGTCAGTATCAAGCCAAGATATATTCATACTCGATAAATTCGGTTCTTCTTCCCCTCCTCGGTTGTCTCCAACCGGAACTGAACCAAAACTTTGCAGAAATTTGTAGAAATCTGAATATATTTTCATTCATATGATATAGCCGTACAAAACTTATCGCAAATACGATCTTCATCAAACATGCACCAAAAGTAACCATGGCCTCTTTGTTTTCGTAATAAGTTTTAACAATTTCTCTACGGGATACAACTATATAGGTGTTGTATTCCACAAATAATGTCAACGTTCAAAGTATACCATGAAAAAGAGTTTCATCCGAATCATAATCAGAAGTATGTTTTATTTAAGTTTACTTTCGGAAATTCACAAATTTTCAATGTTGGATGTTCAGAGAGTAAGAATGATCCCAGTCGGCCCGTTAACACACAAGTCCACAATTAAGAAATATTTTCAGTGGAACCTCCAGGAACCAGGTTCCTCACTTTACCTTATGGATAGAAGTACATAGGCTTCATTTGTGTATTAAAAGAATAAACAACGGAACCAACGGAAATTTGAAGCTGTCAAGATGTATGCCACCACTGAAGGATGATTTTGCAAAACATTTGCAACACCTAGAAGATAGCTTCAGAAACCTTATAAAGTCTATATATTATTGATTAGTCTCGGATGTGGATCACTTTCAGCTCGTCGTTGTCAGTACTTCTGTCCATCTGTCTATTAATTGCTGTGGTAAATTGTAGGTACCATCCAGCTTGACTTACACGTTAAACTCTTTATTAATGACGTTATATTAGTGTTTGGCTTCCTCACTCGAAAGAAGCCGGCTGAAGAGAATTTCAGGATCAGAAAACATTGTACATGTCGTTGGTTAGACCTACACCTGAATACGCTTCTGCCGCATGGTCTCCGCCCTATCGTTGTCACGTAGATGTTATTGACTCAGTTCAAAAACAATTTTTATCTGTTGCATATAGGAATTTGCAGTAGGAGTCTCAAGCTCAACTCTCAAGAGGTGGCTCTTAATAGCTTTACCTTCACTTGAGAAGCGTAGGTTCATTTCAGGCATCAGCTTTTTGATTAAGTCGAGAAATGGTGCTATAGACTCATCAGCCCTGTTACCTGACATTAATTTCAATGTTCGTTTATAATTTTATCTCGATAGCGGTCTCTATACAAGCCATAAAAAAGCTCTCTACACTCTTTGGGCACTATTGTTACTACACCTTAGCAATACGTGCAACTCATTAAGTTATGTATCGTAGTTAACTAATACGACGTTGAATTAAAGATTATCAGGTATTTTTGGCTTGCGTACCCTTACTGTTCGCTTGCACCACGATGATATTGATCTTTAAGTTTCGGATTGGGACGCAAAAAAATTTCTGAATTTCTCTCACTTTACAATCGTTTCCCTTTTATAACAAACTATATATTTCTCTCGTACTAAATAATTTAACATAGGCAGTAATTAACTAACCATCTACCTATATACGCCTTAGAGACAGTCTAACTCTTTTATTATACGCCTTATTTAGGTGAATTTTCAAAATTTTAGATGAATTGAAATGAAATAAATAAACGCACTCATGATCGCAAAAGACAGATGTCTTCTTCAGATACATGGTACAAATTTCCACTTTCATTCTTCCAAATTAGAAAAATGTAGCCACGTCCACCCACTATTATAAATGCCATACGGAAATTTACTTTTATCCTTTTTTTTTTGGATTTTTACTCCTACACCACTTGTGAAATTTAGTTTTAACCGTTTTTTTGGGTGTTTATAGCCTGCACCACTTGCGGTACAAGGGTACATTAATTTTATGGGAATGTGTACAGCATCCAGAGGAACTTGAGACAGACTCATCTATAAAATTTACCGGTGCGTCTATCTGTCTGTTTGCCTTGTTTCCTTGAATTCACCGCCATTTTTGAGATATTTTGATGAAATTTGGTACCCTAACGCTTCTCGACCCAATGACGAACGCTACTGAAAATGGTTCGAATCGAATTACTTTTTTAACCACTTCCCTTACAATGGATTATGTTGAAAATTCGATGCATAGATAGCCGCGGGGTGACGTAGCGAATTTAGTGGTGGGCCTTGCGTGACTGTAGTATTTTTACTTGTTTCGAATAACGGTGGAGGGTATACACACGTCGATTGCAGCCGAGTATTATTTTCTTACTTGTTTTCTTGTATCAATAACGTTTGCTCCTTAGTAAGCGTCGATCGGCGATTTATCTAATACTTTCATTGTTCTTGTAAAAATCTACTCGCTAACCATGGGTATTAAAAATTGAAGATTAAAACGAATATAGTTTTATTGCTTGTTCAACGTGCATCCGACTTGATGTACTTACCTTCAATTTTATTGAGAAATAAGTTTACTTTGGGGAATATTATGTGATTAACTTGAAACTGAAAAAAAAAAGAAAAGAAACTTCTTCACAACATAAGCTCCCCTTTCTTGCCACTCTTTCCCTCTCACATCTCCACTATTGTAAACTACTGTATAAATTTATGTATAGTAAACAAGCGATTTTCGTTCATTAATTTAAAAACAAAAAAAAAAAGAATAAAATTTATTTTCCGAAAATTTATACATATAGATGTATATATATATATATACTTTCCTATGTATGTATTATTCGATTTATGAATTTTTTTCTACTTTCTCTATATACCACCAAATTCCAATTAGGATTCTTTCTGTGTAACTTTAATAAGAGACACGCAAAGATAAACACAATTATTAAGTAACAACGTAAAATAAAGTAAAAAGTAAATAAATAAAAATAAAGGTGCATAGAATTCGTAAAAGAAGAAGAAGAAGAAAAAAAAAGAAAACAGTTTTTTTTTTTTTTTTTTTTTCTTTGAAAGTTGTTGTGTTAAATTTACAGCCTAAGATTATGTAGTTTAATTAAATATTTATAAAATTAATTATTCAAATAAATAAATAAAAAAAACAAGTCAAGTAATATAATTATAATTAAATAAAGAAAACGTAAAAAGCAAAAAAAAAAACAAACTAAAAATGAAGACATGATACAACCAACAACACTAGGAATTTAAAAACTTTAACCCTAAAATATAAAAAAGAAGAAAGAAGAACAAAGAAAAACACAACAACAACAACAACAACAAAAGTAAGTAATCTCATACAAAGTTTGCCTATTGATAATATAAACGAGCAAACGAGTTAAGCCGAGAAAATGAAATTAAAATTAAAGTAAAAAAATACAGTAAAAAGAAAAATGAAAAATTATTGAGTATTTCATAGATTATAAAATTTAGAAATTTTTGTAAGAAGATTTAACAACAACAACAACAACAACAAGAACAACAAGAAAAAAATAAGAAAATGTATTGAAACAAATTAAAATACAATTTGTTTTTATTTTATAATTTAAAGTGCATTATATAATAAATATAAATAGTATTCAAGAAGAAAATGAAAACAAATTAAACGATAAAATACAACACTGTTGAAATGTTGAATTGTATAATTTTTTAATAAATTGAAAAAAAAAACAACAAGAAAACGCAAAAAAAAAGAATAAAAAACCCTTAAAGTAAACCCTTAAATAAATATAAAAATATAAATGACCGAAAAAAATTAAGATAAGATATTCGCTCTAGAGCGGGTTTGTATACTCACCACACGGACTTTAATACATTTAGCTTTTAATTGCTTAGTTTTTTTTTTTTTTTTTTTTTTTTTTTTTTTCTTTTGTTATAATGTAAGCTATAAGAACTAGTTTGTATGAACTGCAGGAAAAAGGTCTTCCCACTTTGCTGGAAAATCAATGACACTTAGGATAGGGATAAGCCATTCGTACATTTTCGAAAAAAATGCTACACCTTTGATACCATATCTTTCAATACATTTTGAAGTAATCCGCAGAGAAGATAGATGGTTCCCAAGCATACCAGGAGATTGTAAAAAAGAATTCTTTCGTGATTGGCTGCACTATCACATAAACGCCTCTTGTTATTTGTGTTCTTCCAATTTCTCTTTCTACCTTTGTAAAAGGGCATTAAAATCATAGCGCGGCCGACTACTACTTTCATCTACTCACTATAAGAACGATGTTTAGCTTGGCCATCCAAAGAGCTGAAATGGGACGAATGACTATTTTCCAGTTTTCTAAGTTTCATGAAGGAACCAATTACTACTTTTCGCACTAAGTCCCTATCTAAAATCGCGGGGAGAATTGCAACCGGGTGGCTTGGCCAAAGAAAGACAGAAATTTTACGTAGGCCTCTTTCTCACCACCGGGAATACGTCCATACACGAGTGTCTTCAATGGCAGTGTGGAGGGCACTGAGTGTGCGTCTTCATACTCCGTATACCATACGTCCATACGTGTATCTCCATTGGCACTCGAGCTGGAATCATCCTTGTGGCAATCGGGCAGTCGGGAATTAGTCATACTCTGGGCGCTGAGTGAGCGTTTTCACACTCTGCTTACTATATGTTCATATGCGTATGGCACTCGAGGGGTCGCTGAGCGAGCGTTTTCATATAATACGTGTACCATACGTCCATACGCATGTGTCCATTGGCTAATCACCATCGGGACGCGGAGTGAGTGTTTTCGCATTCCGTCTACTCTCGAGCACCGTGGGGTTAAGCGTATCGAAGTAACATACGTACACCCATCTCTCTCCACTAATTTCTATCAACTATTTTTTCGGTTACCTTTTCTCTTCCACTTTGATGCGACTTTTTCAATAAAATTGTACGAGAGACGAAAGCGATATGACCTTGAACATCACCTTATTTCATTACTTTTCTTGTATATTAAATCTCTATTGTATGCTAAAAGGTCTACGTAATAGACGGACAAACCGACAAAAAAAATTTATGTAGCCACATTGTCTTAGATCTTCATGTTGGCTTAACCGGTGTTGAGTACTTATATATACAGAAAAGAAAAAAAAAACAAAAACAAAAAAATACTCTTAGTTAACTTAACAAAAGAAAGTTTATAAATGAGCAGAAAAAAAAAAAAGCAACTAAGATATAAAATAAACAAATAAAGTTAAAAAGAGAAAAAAAACCAAGTTATAGCGCGTATACTAAAAATATATTAGCCATTATTAAGATCATTCATAACAACAATAACAAAAACAACAACTACATCTCATTTGAATTTGTTCGCAAACATATTCATTCATACGTTTACTTTAGAAAGGTAGGGAAAAATTAAAAAAAAAAAAAAAAAAAAAAAAAAAGAACGAAAATGTGAAACTAAGCAAAAATATTGCATTCGCCGTAAAGCGAGTCGTAGATATTCACCACTTAAGGGAAATTTAGTTTACATGGATATGAGAGTACGTAAAGACTAATTTGATGTTTGTTTAACAAAGGCTGTGCCACTAAGCCGTACCCCATTATACTCCTAACAAAACTGTCGCACTTGATAAATCCAAACAAATATTTTTATTGTTAAAAAAACAAAAATAATATATATATATATATATATATATATATATATATATATATTTTCACATACAGATTTTAAAAGTATCGATACAACCCTCCTGACGTGACGTTCCTATCAGCATTTCTGAATGCTTAATCATCCACTCATTTCATATTATATCCTTGCAATTCTCCTCATTCTCAATTCTCCCAAAAAAAAAAAAATACACCAACTGTTTTTACATACTGGCAACTTTGTAGTTTCACTGCTCTATGCAACCATTTCGCAACTTTTTTCAATAACATAAAAAGAGAAAGAAAATCTTAATTACGAGAATATTTAATAAGAATGCTAACGATGACGCTGACTCTCCTAACAAATAATATACAATTTGTAGACTTGAAGTTCCTTTTCATCGACATATTTATACTCTACACCACATGTGGTGCAAGGCTATATTAAGCTTGTGTGGACTTGTGTAACACTCGTAAGATTTTTAGGTAGATCCGCCTTTTAATACCGATCGATTCAGAAGCACTTGTCTGTCCCTCTGTCAATGTATTCTTTTGTGTTCACGATCCCGACAGAGAACTTCCTTATCTTCCTTCCGTACCTTAGATATATAACTTAAGTAGGCTAACAAAAAATTTAAACGACCGCTCTGCAGAGTAAATGTAACATCTGCACTTCCTTTCTACTAAAATACAACACTGTTTAAACGCGAATTTACGCAAAAGTTGATTTAAAAAAGAAAAAGAAGAATTTGTTAATCGAATCAAAACTAATTGTATTCTATGCCACTTTGAAGGACTGTGCACATAGAAGGACTTGAGGTAAACCCACTTGTTGTTATACATAGATTTGTCGGTCTGTCTGTCTGTCTATCTGTTCACCTCTAAGCCAGTTACGGTATAAGAGTACATCAAGTTTGTGCGGACATATGCAACACTCAGAGGAACTTGTATTACATCTAACCTTACTTGTCTGTCTGTCCATCTCTCGTCTTGTTCTCTTACATTCAACTTACAGGTCGCAATTTTTGAGAAATTTGACATTTGACCAACGTTTCTTGGCCCAAGGAAGAATACTTTGAAAATAGGTTCGGATTGGAGGACTTTTTTGGCTCATCCCCGTATAAAGGCATATTTTGAAAAGTCGCTATATGATAAGAAATTCGAAATTTCCCGCCAAAAATGGCTAAATAAAAGTACTTTGCTATGCAAAATGAACGTAAAAAATCTGGATTAGATGGAACAATTGCTTAAGTTGAATTTGGATCACATCATTGGCACCCACCCATATGCGGCCTTTCATGAAATGTGTGCCTTTACATGTATACTTTTTGACGAAGACGCTTAGGGTAGTTAATCTTCGGACATAGGCGACTATCGTGTTTTTACTTACTCGATTTTAGCTTTACGAGGAAGAAACCTTAAAAGATCCACCCAAGATACTTGACAATAATTTATATTTTTTTTAATGTTTAAACTATCTATTATCTGAGGTTATCTTACAAAACCAAGAATATAAAAAAAAATTTCTTCGGACACGTTTCCATATTCCCGTCGAATTGGAAAAGAAAAGTTAGTTTAAGTTCAAGTCAACTTACTTGCTAACACAAAATCGCAAACATCCCGTATAACAAAGCACGGCTATATCTTTCCCATAAACGTAATCTATAATCAAAGTAAGTTAATCAAAATTTTTCTTTTGCTAATGCAACATAGCCACACATTTTCGGATGAGACCTAAAAGCACTTAAACTATCCTGAGGGCGATTTATAGCTATCGATATTCTTTAACCTCTATCGAGTAAACTGGACAGCTGCCGCGTATCGAATCGCTATACGAGGTAGTGAGTTTACAGCTGTCGATAAAGCTGTTTTTCCCTATGCCCCGTGCCTAAAAGTTTACAGTCTTCATGGGGTTTGGAAGGAAGATTAATAAATGCCATAAAGCAAAAACATCAAAAATCCACCAAAGCACCAAAATATAAAAAGACAATCTAGAAGCTTCAAGCTCCCTCTCAAAACCATTCATTTTTAATAGCTGTCTTACCAACGATCTGCTCATAGAAGCTGAAAAAAGACAAAAGGATATCGATTTCATTGACAATTTGCCATTGAGGTAATTAATCCATTGAAATATGGCTATTGTAGGGCAAAGGTCTTTAAAAGCTGGTTGAGTGTGGCTTGTAAAAATGGACACTTTGAGCCGTATCCTATGACGAATTCCTGCAAAGGACCCGCTAGTGTTGTGACCGTAAGTAAATAAGAAAATCAAAATAATGAATGTCATCAATGCTTCGCTTGTAAATTGGGCAGACGCCCGTCAAGGCAAATGTATTAATCGGCCGAAAATTTCCCAGCCATGTTCGTAACTAAAACACTTACTATCTTTGATCGATATTTCTTTTTGGACATTTCTTTTGGACGTGTAAGGGACAGGTGAGCGTAGTTTACAATAGGCCAGCTTTTTCTATTGCAAAGGCATATGTACAAAACTGCAGGTTTACGAGTTTCTCAGACAGAACTAAAGATTATTTTTTTCGTTGTTAAATACAAACCTTCATGTACAGTAATTGTTTAAGAATATTCTTCTTCTTTGAAAAATGAGCTATTTTGTTGACTTATTATTAAATTGACCTCTTCTTTGACGACACACTTTAATTGATTCTATCGACGACCTGTTGTAATCTGAAGATCAATATTCGCTGTAGTCTTTAAGTCGTTAAAGGCTCTTTCTTTAGCGCCCGTTGATGGGATGTGAGCGGCTCACGTCATCATTAAAAGTTTATTATTATAATTTATTTAGAACAAAAAAATAAATTCCGGGACTAGCACGTACAAAACACTATAGCGGGGGTACGGTCCACCATTAAATCCTCGACGCCAGTTTGTTTAATAGAATTATTCATACAACGAATTTTGAAAATAAGGCTTTATATTGGAAACGGTGAAACAAATGGTCCGATCCGAACCATTTTCAATAGCGATCGTCCTTGGGCCGAAACATGACGACTTTTGAAAGTAAGGCTTTATATGGGAAATGGTAAAACAAATGGACCATTTTCAATAGCGATTGTCCATGGGCCGAAACATGACGACTTTTGAAAATAAGGCTTTATATGGGAAATGGTGAAACAAATGGTCCGATCCTTACCATTTTCAATAGCCATCGTCCATGGGCCAAAACATGTCGGCGTACCAAATTTCTTCAAAATATTTCAAAATTTGCGTGCTGTAGATTGAGCATAAGCGTACAAGACGGCCGGACGGACTGGCAAGGCTACCGGGCAATGATATAATAAATGGTAAGTCTACCCCAGGTCCATCTGAGTATTGCATACATCCGCACAAACTTAATACTTAATTACACCACAAGTGGTAAAGGCTAGAGGGCCCTTCTTGCTTCTCTTGTTTTTTTTAGGCAGACTAAATGGTTAATCTAGTCGCTTTAATAAGGATAAATATCTCGTTGACATTATGTTCAGCAGGTACTTTCCAGATGTCCAGAAGATTACACGATTTGAAACCAAGTCTTCGAAAGACTTCGTTCGGCATTCCCAAGGGACATGTGCACAATTGCAATTTAGGGAACTAGATAACCTAAGTATCCATTGGCGTGTTGCAAGACGGATTCTTGCAAATATTTTGATCGTGATTTTTTCGACGTTAATTGGATATAAACATGGAACGTGATCAGAGTTAACATGCGAGTAGTGTGGATAATATTACACTTTCGAGTTTATTCTCTTTGATTTCTTTCCAATATACTTTTAAAAGTCAAACTGTTCCATTGTGCTGTCCACGATTATTAGCGCCGAAGCTGCGAATTTGGCTGCAAGGTCTGATCGCTCATATCCCAAGACCTCAATATGTTGAAATAAGTAGATTTTTATCCATGCCTTGTTGTACACTGTTTGTACACTTGTTAACATTCATAACTTGTTGTTTATTCCTAGGTTATGTAAGCCCTTTGTGAGTTGTTTCTGTTTATGTGTGTCATCTATACAAGTCATCGAAATGATCGGGAAGAAGAATTTTTATCTTATCTTATAGTTTCAGCGTCTGGTCAGTTCTAAGAGCAGGCAGTCATATATATATATATATAGCAATAACGATTTCGACTTCCAAATTTCTATCCTCTTTAGTATTTTGATGAGTTTATTTTGATATTACATTACATTAACGGAATGACAATTAATGCAAAAATTAATGCGTAGTGTGGTTAAGCTTCGGTGGTGGGTATAAAAATATAAAAAAAAAAAATAAATAAATATATAAATAAAATAACTAAAAAGCAACTGCCAAAACTTTAAAAGTTTTAAGGACAGTTTTGTCGTTTCATTAAAAAAAAAAACAAAGAAAAAAAGAAAAAAACACAATCAATCATAATAAAGTAACGGTTTAAATTAAAAAAAAAAAACAAAAAAAAAAAAATAAAACAAAAAATACTTCAAAATTAAGTAAAATCCCAGTCATTTTTTATGGTCCTCTTGGTTTTCTTTCTTTTCCCTCTCTCTCTCTCTCTCTCTCTCCCCTCCCCTCTTTACACTCACATACACTCTTGTAATATATGAATAATGTAGTTATATATATGCGTAAATTTAAAAAGAAATTAACGTTAATCATAAACAATAATTACATAGACAAACTGTTTGTATTAATTTATTAAAATGTATATTTTGTTTTTTTTTTTTTCTCTCTTTTTGTTCGAGCTGAGCTTAAATTAAGTTTTAAATTAAATTCTACTAACAAAAAAAAAAATGAAAAAAAAAAAAAAAAAAAACAAAGAAAAAAAGAAAAAAACACAATCAATCATAATAAAGTAACGGTTTAAATTAAAAAAAAAAAACAAAAAAAAAAAAATAAAACAAAAAATACTTCAAAATTAAGTAAAATCCCAGTCATTTTTTATGGTCCTCTTGGTTTTCTTTCTTTTCCCTCTCTCTCTCTCTCTCTCTCTCCCCTCCCCTCTTTACACTCACATACACTCTTGTAATATATGAATAATGTAGTTATATATATGCGTAAATTTAAAAAGAAATTAACGTTAATCATAAACAATAATTACATAGACAAACTGTTTGTATTAATTTATTAAAATGTATATTTTGTTTTTTTTTTTTTCTCTCTTTTTGTTCGAGCTGAGCTTAAATTAAGTTTTAAATTAAATTCTACTAACAAAAAAAAAAATGAAAAAAAAAAAATAAGTAAAGAGATTATAATAATTAAACCAACTACTCTCCTACATATTTATATAATTTTGTTGTCTTTTATTTAATATTTATTGTATTATATTCACAAATAAAAATTAAAAAAAAAAAAAAAGAAATAAATAAATAAATAAATAAAAATTAAAAAAAAAATAATAATAATAAAAATAATAATAATAAAAGAAAAAAAAAAAGAAAAACAAAACAAAGCTTTATTATGTAATAAGCTGAGACCACTTACACCTATGACTAAACTATTTCACTGTTTTTATTCTAGTTCATGTATTTGAGAAAAATAATATAAATTTTTGCAAGTAAAACAACAATTGCGTCACATTTCAAAATTTTCTATGGATTTTCTTTTCTTCTAAAAATCTTGATTGCAATCTCTACACTGCACAATACATTGCAATGACTGCAGTCTGTTTTTTTTTTGTTTTTTTTTTTTTTTTTTGCTAATTAAAAATCGTAAGAAAGCATTTGGAAGAACATTTCTCTCAAAATCGGTTTATCTGAATGTAATTGAAATATGCTTGATTTACTATAAGACCTATTGGGCATTTTGCAAACGGGAATTTATTGACTGCATTCAGATCAAACATTATTTAAAGGTAAGTATGTACGAAGTATTTATTAAGTAAACTGTGTCTTAAACTCTAATCATTTAAATGTATTTAGGCCGAGCTGATGCAATAAAGAGGAAATCTGCACGATTGTGTGGGAATATTAATAAATGATTGCATGTATTTTAATCATCGGCAACTATTGGTCAAAATGATAAAGCCATACGAAGAATCATTAGACGCATATTTCTCTTGATCTTGATCTTTCTCTACATAAAATAATAGTTTTCCATTTGGCATTTTATTGAATTATTCGGTGTATAGAGACGCTGATCGTGGAACGCTCAAAACTGCATTTTGGATATTTTCCTGTTTCGCTGGTTGATTTGAGGACATCTGCTGCCAAAACCCAATCAAACCCTTTTACAAACTTATTGTGATGCGGCTTCATGAACGATTTAAAATGGCAAAGAACGGCCTGGAGATTGCCAAAAAAGTGCGAAGGCAATGAATTGCGAGATTTATTGGACGAAAACTCAGCTCGAATTCCCAAAAAATGCCATTTCGAACATCGCGGTTTCCGGGCAAAAACAAAATAGTTTTCCGTGGCGATGAAATGTGGATCTACTACGACAATCCCAAGCACGAAAAGTCATCGGTCTGTCCAGCAGAGCCATCCACATCGACGCGGAAGCGGAAGCAGAATATTCATGATCGTAAAGTTTTGCTGTGCATATGATGCAATCAGCAAAGTTTAGTGTCCTGCTAGCTGCTAAAACCGAATGAAACTCTCACTGCAGATGACTGGCGGCGTCAATTGAACCAATTGAGCCATATATTGCTATAATTGCAAAGAAGACAAACAATAGCGGTTAACAGACGCCAAGTCACCCTTTTGCATGACACCGCTCAGGCACACGTTGCAAGAGTTGTCACGGATATACTGTTGCAGATCGAATAGGAAGTTCTGCTGCCAAAGCAATATCGATTTTTCGGCACATTATCGCCATGTTGCGGGAAAGATGAGAAAAAATTGCAAAAAATGATGGAAAATATTTTGATTAATATTCTCGTAAAGAAAGGCCCTCCTTCTTACTATATTCACTTTGTCAAAGCATTTGCAACACCCAGGAAGAAATTTCAGCGATCCCGTAAAGTGTGTATATTCTCGATCAGCATCAAATGCTAAACCAATTTAAGCATATCCGTCTGCCTGTCTGCCTGTTGATATTAAAATTGGGCCTAATCGGTCAAACGATACGCTAACAGTACCACACAACCTGAGACTATCTCTGTTTTGAAAAATAAAGAAAAATTGGTTTTCTTGTTCGTTACTTATAAACCACAACAAATACAACGATAAGAATTTGCATTTATATTATATGGATGTCTATGCAGCATTTATATAAAAATGAAAAAAATCGGCCACGCCTACTCAATATTATGGAATATTAAAATATCACTCTTTTGTCAAAACCTTTCCAACACCCAGAACGAAGCTTCGGAAACCATATAAAGTCTATGTATTTTTGATTGGTACGAAATGTGCACTTTTCTAGATATGAGTGTCAGTCTGTCTCTCCATCGGTCTGTTAGTTGCTGCGCTAAACGTAGTCATAGTTCAGACACGAGATATCAATTTCTATTTTATTCTAAAAAAGTAGAAAAATCAGCCACGCCTACTTAACATTGGAGTATATCGAAATGTAGTTCTTTCTTTTTTTTTTAGTCCTTGTTAGATTAATAGTGATGGGTTTGAAAAAAATGTAATCGCATTTGAATATAATTTTCTTACTTCTAATTCTTCTTCTTCTGGGCTCCAAGCTCTTCTTGTCAGATAGACAGTATCGAATGAGTTCAAAAACAGTTCCGCCTTTTTGCCTTGCTTGCACTACGGTGAAGTACGTGCTTAGCTTTTCCGCCCTATGAAAATCGCTTAAAATTAATTGACTTACCGCCGCCTGAGCAACCTTTCATAAAGGGAGGCATTAGTTCCCCATTTTTGATCAGTTAATTATCTTTAAAAATCCCGTCTCGCTTTGCTAGGCATTACGTTCCAATCCGGCTCTCTCAGTGCTGTACAAAGCCGTACGAGCTTTTTTCGGCCTTTCCCGTTGCTTCTAGAAACTTGAACGACTTTTGTACGCACATTTCCTTTGGACATTCTGCAACCTCTTTTAAGAGAAGATTTGTAGACATGAACTGATCTATTGGCTGCCAGTTGTGCCCCTATACTTATGATAGTTATAAGGGCAATTACAATTATCGACGATGGATGGGTTAAGGTTGAGAAAGCATCGGCCCTAACACATTGGCTGTCAGTTTAACTACGTTTCAGTTCATCATGCTGGTATTTTTCTTAACTTTAAGTTTTGCTTTATCTTTTGAATTTACGTTCGTCGCATTATGTATTTGTTTCTGTATATTCTCTGTAGAACTTAGCAAATAATTTTTAGTAAATAAATAAATAAATAAATATCCGTTATATTATATTTAGTGGTTTTTTCTTCACACTTTTCGACCTGTTGTTCTTCTTGTTGGCATTGATAGGTATAGAAATCTGAAGAAGAAGGAACTTATCGTCTCTTTATTTACTAGCTTCCCCTTGATATTAGTAGTAAGTCTAAGTACGTAAGATCTAACAGATTACCGCCATATACCACGCAGCTTGCATAACAGACGCGGTTCGAGAATTGGGCAAAAACCTCGTAACACATGAACTGTAACAAAAGTCACTAAAACCAAGCTTTAGCAAATTTTAGCAAACTTTTTAATTTGAAATTAGGCAAAATCCCTACTTTTACTAGAAAGTTTACTCTACAAGGCATAAGGAAAGGCCTAGGCCTCATATTTTTTAAATTTTCTTTCTTAAAGATCTTTCAAAGGAAAGGAGCACAAAGTTTAAAAGAGGACTTCATAAGTTCTTCAACTAAAAGCAAGCAAATCGAAAATAAAAGATTTTATGCAAAAAGTTGGAACATGGACTTAAAGATAATGCAGAAAATTGCTTAGAGGACGAGGATATCCTGTCAAAAAGAAAACGCCCATGGATAATAGCGTTCAGTGACGACGAAGAAAACATTGTTTAATTCATATTAAAATTTTGCATTCATATTAGTGCTTAAGAAAATTCTAATAAAGATGTTTATCTTAATTATGAAAATATAATAGGTGTGTGTGTGTTTCTTTTTGATTTTTGGAACCTAGTGCCCTTTCCGTTCAAGTTCTTTGTTTCATATAATACGGATTCGGATAACACGGAAACTTTTTGGAAAGTAATCCGACGTTGCCTATATATAGCATGCACTACGAGGTATGGACTATCGCAGCATCGAGATTGGAACCAGCGAACACTAAGTTGACGATCGCGAAGCTTATCACCCCAACGTTGCGTTAGCCCAAATTGATCAGAAATTAACATGGAAGATTAACATATAAAAGCTGAAAAGGTTCAGAATCATTTTCTAAATTAATCCAAGCTTGTCTGTCCGTCTGTTTATCTGTATGCATGTACTTTTCTGTTCAAGCTGAAGATCGCAATTTTTACGATATTTTGATGAAATTTGGTACACACTTATTATGCTTATTAGTATAAGGCAAACAAGACAGGATTTTTAAAACTGTTTTGTACGCTCCTCAAATGAAGATATATTATCTGTCTAAAAATGGGTTAATTTTAAAATGAATATGGTGGACACCGCGATTAATTACTTCTTACTTCTAGCAATGACAGCAATATGGGTGTCAAATAAAAGAACTTGGAGAGCAGAATACGAAAAGCATAGTGGTGGGTATGCCAGATTCGGCCCCCGCCGAATATGACTTTCTTGCTTGTTGATTTTTCTTGTGCTTCAAATGCAGCCAATAGTATGGGAGACGCATCACCACGGCTGCGCTTGTAGCACGTTAGACGAGGATATCGTACATACTTCCAATATTTGCGGGGACCATCAGATTCGTCCAAATTGAACCTTTCCTCCTCACTAGATATAATAATTTCGAACTCTTCCTCTCAAAATTTTTATGACGCTAGATAGAAGCCCTAGATATAAGCCCTTAAAAGGTGGTTGCACACGCTATCTCACTATATTTAGACTTAATTCTACATTTATTTCCCTGCAATTCATATATTCATTAACTGGTAAGTGTTGATGCTACCATAAATGTCAGAGCTTTTGGATAATTTGGGACCGTGTTGCGGTGGCGATTTTCCGCAACTGTCAATTTTCTTATTACGATGGGTAATTCCTTCCATTTTTCGAATTCTCTTCGTCTGAAAATTTAGTTCCCCGTGACGTTTTTAACTACCAAAAAAACTATGAACACAATTATTTCCCTAAATATTGGGTGATGTATAAATATTTTATCAAGAGCAGTAGAATTCAATAGATTTAAATTGTCAGTGGTCTCACGAATTATCAATGGGCGGTTTGCTTTAATTAATGCCGAAGTGAAATTTTTCAAACCAGTTTTAGCACTGGCGTTTTGCCCATTCGTCGCCTCGATACGTATTCCACAATTGTTTTCTTAATTGAACATAATTTTTATCGTGTCACTAGTAATAGAAACAAAGTAATGCTGCGAAAATTCTGCTTTCGACTTTCCACCTTCCGATGGTAAAGCATCAAAAGAAACCTTTACGAAAGTATTACGATATCAACTATCATATATATGAAGATAGTGCGCCTTAAATGTGAACTTGGCTATGAAAAATTGTAATTAAATCCACTGTTGGGAAGAAATGAAATGACTTTCCGAACAACCTTCTACGTTAAAAATGCTTTACTTATTCACCTGTGAGGAGATATTTTTGAACGGAATAAATAAAACTATATTTGCATATCAAATTATTTCTCAAGTTAAGTTAGCGAAGTCTGCATTTAAAAAAAGAAAAAGAGGAAGTGAACAAAAAAAGGGAACCAAATAACAGAACTTCAACTTTGTAACTTTCTGCATAAACACCACATGAAAAAGCTAGATCTGCATCTGCAATAACGCCGCCTCTAAAATTAGGTCAATAAATATAAAAATTAAGTTAATTTGTAAAATGCTTGATTGAGTTCCTGTTTTAATTTCAAGAAAGTGTGCTCAAGCAGACCGGAGAAAAAAATAGATTATTTTTTTAGAACTTCTTAACTTGTATGCATATAGAAAAAACGATGATAATGCACTTTCCCCGTATGTGGATGCAAAAGACAAATATTTAAATCATGAATGAGCTAATCGTCACGTAGGTAAAAGTTTCATTAGAAAATGATTTGTTGTTGCGTTGTTACTTTATTCATAGCTCGTCGCTTCTTCTCCTCTTCTATTCTCTTGCCAAGTCCAAAGCGATTTATACAATTTAACGAATTATTTTTAATTTTTATTTTATATTTTATTTTTTTTAATATTAAAAATGTTCACTACAAAGTTGACTTTAAAATGTCTAAAATTTTAGTTTATTTCATGTAATAATTTCAAAATATATTTTAAAATTTTAATAAAACAGGAATATTCAATACTTCATATTTGTTTATTTATTATTATCAATATTTAAAATCAATTCTAAGAAAATACAATTTTTAACGTAACAATTGGAAAAACGGATTGTAATACTTTTTTTTTTTTAAAAAAAGAAAGCCATTTGAATTATTATTAATAAGAGAAAAATAAATAAAGTTTAACAAAAAAAAAAAAAAAAAAAAAACCAACATATTTTCATTAACTGTACGTTAAGCATATATAGCAACAAAAACCATTTTTTTCTTTCTTATAAAAACTTAAAATAAGGCATAAAATCATAAACAAGGGGCAATCAAGAGAAGTGTACACGTATATTCTTTAATAAAATGCATTTCGTTTATTTGCCACTTGCTTCGTAGTTCCGCTTTTTACCGATGGTTTGTATTTTCTTCTTTTTGAGTCAATGTGATAAAATTTTAAAAATATATGTTTTCTATGTAAATCATTGTTAGAATTAATTGTATTTCAGTTTCCTTGTTCCGTTGTCTTGTTTTCCTTCTGTAATGTTTAATAAAAGTGTATATCAGTATGCATGTATATATGTATGTATATGTATATTTCGTTATGGAATAATGTTCGATTGCTTCATATCATGTTTTGTTTATTAATGTTTGATTAAATTGAATAAAAAAAAAAAGATATATCAATTTTTTTTTCTTTAGTTATTTGCCTACTTATCTGCCACGAGTTTTCCTATTATTTTATTTTATTTTTTTTTTCTTTTTAATTTCAACTTTTGAATTTTCATGCTCTAAATATTGTGACTGCGATCAGCTATCTAGCGTTTTCTTGAAATTAGAAACTTTACTCCTGTCCATTCGTCTGTTGCGTTGTAGACGAGGAAATGGGCACTGCCGTAAAACTTTCCGTATCAATATTGGAGACGAAGCATTTTGGCGGTTGCAATAAATCCGTATATTGGAGAAGAGCTTCTTGTAGGGAACGTGACACTTCAGGCGATGTGGTTGTAGTGCAATCCACCAAATATGGATAGAGACCGATCAATTGATCCCAGGCTGGCTTATTAACTATAAACATGAAAGTCAATAATTTAATTTTGAGCTTTTTCCCCCTACACCACTTGTGGAACAAGAGTATACTAAGTTTGTGCGGACGTACGCAACACCCAGGAGGACTTGAGATAGATCCGCCTTTTATTATATGGATCTAAGCTTGTCTGTCCGTCTGTCTGTACTGTTTTCTTGTGTTCAAACCGCATATCGCAATTTTTGAGATATTTTGATGCAATTTGTAACAATGACTGGTTTAGAACTAAGGCCGAACGCTGTTTAAAATGGTTCGGATCGAACCGCTTCTTAGACCAACTCCTATATACAGCCTTATTTTGAAAAATCGTTATATGAGCAACCGTATTAAGCAAAGTGGCGTAGGGTATTTAATGACGGGCCGCACTTGTTACGTCGTGTGAAAAAATTTACCTTTGGATGCGGGTGCTTTTTTCATAGATATTACCAAAGTAGCAATAGCTTTTAAGACAAATGAAATTTCCGATAATCTAAATCTAAATACACAGCAAAAATAATTCAATAAAAATAAATTTTTTGAAATATGTCATATTATAAAATTAATTTTACCTTGGCAAAGGACATTTCCCACTTTGGCGTTCATCGTCATTGAAACGTTTTAAAACCTCTTGAAAACGATGTAATAGAGCAGTAACAGCTAGGCGACCTGCAAAATCTTTTCCTCCCCCACCACCGTTAATCCCAGTTGATACAGCGGCTGCTATGTTAGCATTTAGCATATTGGCCGTCGCTGAAGTTGCACTGCCACTGGTATTCGTTAAGCGATTATTGTTTCCATTGCAATTATCGTCCAAAAGTGAGAATTGCAAAAGGGTCTCGAAACAAGTTTTGGCAAATATTTCACGTAATTTCCAATCGGATTCGTAACAGATATTCGAATCAGAAGCGGAATGTATGGAACCTTTATTAAGTAAAACTACAATTTGCATAATAAATTGATGAGGCATTTCATGGGCATAAGGCAACACCTCATCTCGCAATAATTCAATAACCTGACAATCGATCGTTTCATCTAAAACAATCTCCTCCAAGCCACGATCTTCTATCGTACAGACGCTGTTGAAGAAAACCGTTAATAAGTTCTCTTACAAAAATCTTTAATTTTTTATTTTTAATACCTAACGGGAAATAAAAATTTATCCAAAGTATCGGCCAAATCATCCCACATACTATTGAAGTATTGTGGTTTCGCTCGAGCTACTTTAAGTCCAGTATACAAAACTGTAATTAAACTAGATATCGACAATTTCCAAGTACTCGAAGCCAAACATTTATATTTCATTGCCAAAGGCGTACGAAGAGCCTTATGTTAAAACAAAGAAATATTCAAGCATTGGATGCGAAATTATGCGGGGGTTTGAAAAATACCTTAATTATCTCGTGTAATATATGTTCCTGCATTACTGGCTCCTCGGTAGCCGTACACTGGTACAATTTTACGCAAATTGTTATAGCTTTCTCCCCAAAAGGAATATAGTTCATGCTAACTACTTCCACGGTGGCATTGTTACCGTAATGATTCGTTGTCTTGCCGTATTTGTGTTGCTCACTAACTTGCAGCGAAGGCGGCGTGCAAGCAAACTTACTAAATATTAAAAGTTGACGGAAAATAGCCGGTATTAACTGACTTAGATTGCATCCATCTTTGGTAGCTTCCTGTCACGCAAAGCCAATGAGCACCGAGATTCAGAAAAATTTATTAACGACTTACTTTTTGAATCAATTCCATGCATTCTAAAATACTGTCATGTAAGGGCGTCAATAGGGAATCGGATACAGATGACATTATATAAGGAACTGCCTCAGTTTGCACGGGTATACAAACAGCGTTAGTTAGCACGTTACAGAACTTTTCAAAGTCGGAAGACTTAAATCTAAAAAATAAGAATTAAATAATACAATTGTTTAACCGTTTTTCAAAATATGTATATAGATGAGAATTATATTTAAAGAAAGTTAGAGGCTACTTAATATATTTTAATATATTTTTACATAGCAAATGAAAAAAAATTTAGAAATTTTTCATAAACATTACCACCATTCTTTTTACTCAGAAGTTCTTGAATAAGGGACTGTGTGAACATATCAGCAAGTGTTTGAAAAGGGCTTTGAAAAACATTTTTTTTTTGAGCCCGAAGGTCTCGCAGTAGGCTTGAAGAAGTCTTTTTCAAATCCGAACAATAATTGATGAGCTACTCTTTTCCCCTAATTCTTAGGAAGATCGTTGACGATGAACCAGAGAGTTTCATTCCCATATCCAATATCAAATGAATGGGAATATACTAGATTTTTACTTTCGTTTGTAATATTGAAAGAGACTTAGTGCTACACACTCTCTTGGCCAGCTTAAGATTCTGAATCCGTCCGTCTGTGTTTGTCTGCCTGGCGTTTGTTATTGTTGAAACGCTCACGACTGTGTTGAACAAAACTCTTTTCCTCTTTGCTTTCGAGAGCAGAATACTTATCAGTTCATATTGTAGACGTGTCCTACGATCGATTTGGCCCATTTTAGCCGGACAAACATACCAACTACGAATCAAAATTTAAAATCGCGTATATGTAGACTTTGTAAAAAATAATTCCCTGTGGATATTGCAAACATTTAACATTTAGAGTAAAAGGGCGCTATGAAGGTTGGGTGCAACCATTTGACATTTCAGTGCTTCTGGGTCAGCTGAACTGATATGCTTTTTAGTGAACAACATGCTTTTTAAATAATATACTTTTGAGCTTAGGAGAGATTTAATTACTTTTAACCAATTGTATGCTCTCACCTTTTTTGTATATGTTGAAAAATGGCGGGAAATATTTGTATCAATGCTGTAAGATACGCCTGACTGGGTATATAGAACTCATCCTGTTGTGTGTCCTGCATTTTCGTTGACATTTTAGTACTCTCCATTCCAATATTTAACCAAATCTTCCAAGCGATCTACAAAGATAGGCAGATATATTTGAAAGATACTTTGGCATGAAGCAAGCATGAATTTCAATATAATTACATTCCAAATTTCGTCGTCTTTTGATGTTGCCCGACTAGCAGAGTTCGTTTCTACTTTTGATAAGCAATTGCTCTCCGAATTATGATACATAATTTCTTGTAAAGATTTTAAGGCAGCCAAGGAGACTTCACCGTTTTTACTTAAAGCAGCATTTTGTATGAATTCTAAAATTAGAGACC
Organism: Glossina morsitans morsitans; assembly: GCA_001077435.1. Taxonomy (NCBI): domain Eukaryota; kingdom Metazoa; phylum Arthropoda; class Insecta; order Diptera; family Glossinidae; genus Glossina; species Glossina morsitans. Next base: position 96,489 of record CCAG010013125.1, on the reverse strand, counting down.
AGGCCCGATCAAAATCACCTAACGTTTGTATCAAGTCACGTTTAGTGTTAAAAACCTATAAAATAAAAGAAAAAAGAATACTATAACTTAGAAAAGCACTAGGAAAGTTATACTAATTACTTACTCTGCATACACCCGACAAAGTTAATACTTGAGTTTCGGCCCATTGTTTTTGAGCAGTATTACGCGAGTGATGTATTAGTATATTGCCACTAGCGTCAACTTTTTCGTTGCTTGCCGAACTGGACAGAGCCCTTACATTATCTAATAAAGGAAACAAAACTTGCCAAACTAAGGCTTGCCAAGTAGGCGGGTTTAATAAACTGCCATGAGCCGAAATCGTTGAAAATAAAGTTTGACCCGCCGATTTGCGTACAGCCGGTCGAGAATCAACACATAACTCTCCTACAATTAATATATTTTTGAAATTGATTCTCAAAATCAAATCTTCTCAAAACTACTAACCTAGTTTAGCGTACAAACACATCCACAACTTATCAAACTGTGGCATTTTAACGGTACCAGGAAAATCGGGCAATATACTGGCGTCATCGACTGGGGTAGCCATTAATTTATCTTGATTTTGATTAAAGAAATCCGAAATATTCCACTAAACGAAAAGTAATTTTCTTTAGATTCACTAACAAAAGTTTTCTTTTTTAGTTAATTTCAAATTTACCATTAAACCTATAGCTGTTAATGATATATTCAATTCTTGTGTTTGTGAACCAAATTTCGCTGCAGTGCTAATACATAAAGGCAAACAACGCCAAGGCATTACGGTTAAAAAGTCTGTAATCACCAGTTGAAGGCATTGAAAAGCTGTACGTATCAAAGGTTCACCGTGATGTTCATTAACGGCTCCAATAATTTCGATAATTGCTGGCCAACCAAATGATAAAATCTCACCGGCTCCGTTCAATATTTGTAAAACACAATCCAGTTGCCTTTGACGAACGTCGGCATGCATAACTGTGGACAGCTCAGATAGTGGATTTAAAAGCATTGTTTGTAAAGTCTATAATTATATAAACACTAACGATGGTAGAAAAGATTATAAACGAATATAATGTACCATATTTTCTTTCAAGGGTTGACTATGTTTATATTGTAAAGCCGATTTAACTAAATATGTGATGGCTTCAACACCCCACTCTCTCATTCGTATATGACGATGTTGGCAAACTTCCAGTAGATGGTTAGTTAAAGGACGCCATAGAACTTCTATTCTGGGCATATTTACTAAGCCCGTTTCTAAAAGTTTAGCGACAGCAAACAACGATGGCTCCTGGAAATGTAAAAATATTCAGATAATTGATAATAATATTGCAATTGTACTTGCACAAATAATTACTCTATTAGCATAAGCCAGTTCCATAGCCTAAATATAATATAAATAAAATATAAAAATAAATAAATATATGGTCGAATGTTAAAAGCGGTCGCTATTAAAATTTATTACCTCGTGCGATAACTTGCATAAAGCATCTATTAAATGATGCAAAGCTACGTCGTCTAGATATTGGCTGGACTCAAAAAGCTGACTTAGCATTTGCGAAAGTACCGGGAAATCCGCCATAACTGCGGTCTGTATACCAACGTTAGCCTCTACAGCAGGTTTAGGAAAAGCCTGCAGACTCCCGCCAGTAGATGGCTTTAAGCCCAATATCCAAACAAGATGCTGTAAGGTTTGCAAAACAATGTGCCATGAAGTGCCCAGAATACTACCATTTCTTTGAGCCAATACTAAAATAGCACGCATACATTGCAAATTTTTAGTGGTTAACATGACTGGGGCCTGCATAACACTATGCGGTAGGGACGCACTGGGCAAAGGTGTACCAACGGCCACAATTTGCTGGCGAAAATCACCCGCATCAGTGCAAGTGCTCATAAACTGATTGTTTAAATCTTGACTGCTGGAGCGAGTATGGCCTGAAAATAAGAAACGTTAATCGCCACATTAATTAATTATTTAGAATATGAATATCTTACATCTCAAATCTACATCTAAATGGGGATTGTTGGCAAAAATTGACATGGCATAATGCGGTGGGAAAGATGCACGACAAATGGCCATTATGAAAGCATCTCGAGGATTTAGCAAATCTAATATCCCACATAAAGCCGCATAATTTTGCATTGCCTTCAGTATATTGTCGGCGGAACCTTCATCGATAGAAGCATCTACCAGAGGCACAAAAGCTGACAACAAGCCTGACCAACTAGAATTAATTAGTTGCAAACATAGAGGCTTGTGTTCCTCTTCAGTTATTACGGCTGAATTGTGCGTTGGATGCTGAAATAAAAAGGCAGAATTGAAGACAGAAAGAACTCTATTCAAAATAAAATCGCGTACCGTTTCAGATGTCCTTTGTATGACACTACCAATTGAACATGTTATGTCCAGAAGTATGGTATAAGCCAGAGAAATGCCATAACTTTCCGGTATATCAGGAGCCGCATTTTTATCTAGCATTTCCAAGCTACATTGGGAAATAATAAATACAATTATTTAAGAGCACATTTTATTTTAAGAATTTTTACTCACTAAATGGCTTTAACTATGCCAGAAGTAAATGATGGCAGCAAAGGCAAAAATGCTCCACGAAAAACAAAACCACATTGATTGTTAGCGTTATGAGCGGATAAAGAATTCATTTGTGAAGCACCATTTTGTTGGCCATTCAGTACTGTTGGAACAAGGTTTAATAGAAACAGTAAACAACTTTTTTATTTCCATTTACTCACGTGCTGATGCATTAATCAATGAATAACGTACATAAGTCCCCAACGATGTAATCATATCTTGCACAATATTAGTAGCGTGATTTTTACAATCATATGATTTGCAGAAAAATGCCATTAGCATAGGTTTCGTAGCCAATTTATGAATAACTTCTAAAGCTAAGGCACGCTGCCAATGCGGCTTATCAGAGTCCAAAAATTTTATAATCAATGACAGAAATATCTCACACTCGGTTACCAAAATTGTATGGTATTTTTGTATAAGTATGGCAACTAAGCGCAACAAACGCATACTGATCGGAAAATAAGGCTTATCGTTGGGCATATTATTTACACTTCCATTGCTATTCTGCGTGGGCAAACTACGATGTTTCACATTCGGAGAAAATAGCTTAATAACCAAAGCACAAACACGTTCTTTGAGTAACAAGCGGAAATCGCGATTCTCGTGAAAAACTGCACTGAAGTTTGTAAGTACCGCTTCAAGCAATTCCAAACCAAAAGTACGAGTCATTTCAGTCATACCTGACAACCAATACGGAGGATCAGCATTTACTAATTGCACAAGATCCTAAAGAAATATAATTTAATTGAGAATGCATTTTAAAACGATGAAAAATTTAAGATACTTGAAAGAGGAAGAATGCATCGGATGCAAGTGTTTGCATTTCATTGGGTCCGCCCGTGCTGCCGCTGCCCACGCTGCTCTCACTGACATCGACAGAATCCATACCATTTCCGCCTACATCTTTCTGTTGTAAATTTGTTAAAGAATCTTTTTCTGAATAAACACGCTCGAAAACTAAAGAAACCAACTGTCGGATCGTTGCCCCGGCTGTGTTCACTATAGTCGGGTCTTTTGTGTAATGTAAACGAAAACAAAGCACCAAAGATTTCGCCAAAGTTTCTCCATGTACCACGGTGTTTGTGGTCAACAAAAGAGTAACAGTTTGTAACACTTTCACTTCCTCAATATTATGTTCCATGAGCATCCATAAAGCATCAGTTATGTAGCGGGCTCCTTTCTGGTCGACTACTTGCTGGGTAATTAAACGTTGCATCATACCCAAACAGAACTAGCAGAGAAGAGATAAGAGGATTAAGTGATCAATTAGTTCTTACGATAAGATAATGTTGGCCTTTTATTTTAAATGACTCACTTTACTTATTTTTAAATCTTTCGATTCACAACCTTGGACCAAAGGATACAAAATCTGATTAACCGTATAATAAACAGATTGTTGTGGATTATTGCCGGCTGTTGTCAGCTTGGATATGGCCTCTTCGCAAGACTGTTACGAAAGCAACAATAGAAATAGAAGAAAAACAGTTGTTCGAATAATGAAAAAATCGATTGTATTCAGTTTCACGTAAACTAAGAGTTTTAGTAATTGTGTGCAAAACTATAATTCATAACAATACTGCAGGTTATTAGGTGTCATCTCTTGCCCCACATTTAGGGTGTTTTTTCGTTCTTACATACATGCGCTTGTAGATACATACATACTGATGCACATGTACACATAATACAGTTAATTTTCAATCACCTCATTATCTGTAATTAGAATATTACCTCTTTAATTTGTGGAAATTTCTTTTTGGTCTCTAAAGCAAGTATTTTAAAATCGGCTTGCAAAGCTTCCACAAATTTTTGCACGCATTCCCCATTGCCGCCAGCACCCGAAGTCGCCGTGCGTACAAACGACATTTTTTTAAAATAAACTTTTCTCCAACTTCGCTATTATTGTTATTTTATTTCTTTTTTCTACTTATTGCTGAAATTGTATAATTTTCTTCAATCTACCGATTAACGCATCGTATTCATTTTTCCAAGATATATTTCTTCCAAAATAATATAATTTATCGACTTTTGCTTATGGTCTGAGCTGTAAAAAAAATTGTATTTTTTTCCAATTTGACAAATATTTACTGTATTTACGTATAAAGAAAAAACATCTTATTCTTTTTATTCAAGATAATTTGACAGCTGACGTTAAAAATAGCTCAAAATAATTAAAGAAGAGTGGCAATAAGCAAAAGTAAAAAACTTGGTTATCTTAATATCGTAAATCATTAAAGTTGAATAACAGTGCGTTTACATTAGCTACGTTGTAGTCGAACCCCATATAAATCTAAAACGGCATATTTTTGTTTATTTATACATGAAATCCAGCTAAAATAAGTTAGCAGCCGAGTTCAACTGACTCTTAGAAGTACTAATTATATTATGCATATAAAGAAAAAAAAGACGGCAAAAAATAAAAGAAATTATATTCATGTACAAATAAACACACAAGAGCAAAAAAAAAAAGAATGCAAACATCTAGCAGAGAGGCACATCCATACCCGATACATATCCGAGTTGGGTGTGAACACTGTCCCAAACGTACAAAAAGTTAGAATTTAATAGAATTTCAAGAGTCCGGTAGTGAGATTAAGTAGCAAAAATCTGCTACTTAGCTTTGCAAAAATCTGAATGACTCTGGACGGATTGAAAAGCTCGTAATTAAACCTACATTGACTAAGTTTCTAGAGAAACGATTCGCGATATTAGAGTCTTATCTCAACAGGTGATGTGACGGAATCGATGGTACCGTTTATTAACTTAATTAGGAAGGAAACACCAAGAATAAATAAAGCTAACGGGTAAGGGTAAGGAGACAATCGGGAATCAACTAAAGTTCTTACGGCAACGAGCAAGAATTGCTTTTGAACGCGTTCTATATTAAACCTAATTGACACTTATAGGAAAGAGACTCCACAAAAGAGGCATCCTCAGTTATTGGTCTGACTAAGTCAATGTATATCCTTCTTTTAATGTAAGGATTGCTGAGTTCTTTGAGGAACAATGTGGGAAGATGCATTGATGGGTATAAAGGTTAGTATTACAGTATTTAGTATTTCGAAAATCTAGCTATAGTTTTGGAACATTTCTCTAGGTCTCTGGCTACTTCACAAAAAGAGCTCCAAGAGAAGGAGCTCCAACAGCCCAAAGAAGCTGGGAAGGATTGCAAAAGTTTGTGCGGCGCTGCGTAACATTTGCGTCCACTACAAAGTGTAAGGGGGCCATTTGAATACTCCTGCACCCCAGGCGACTTATGAAGATGATGGTGTTCATGCTTGTGTGTCAATTGTACATTGCACCATTTCTATTGTTGTATCAGAAATGATACAAAAAATGGAAAATAAGCTGGAATGGAGTGGTGAGTTATTCTACACAAATACATGCTTTTGTCTATATACGTATAAATATTTTCTGTGTAAGTTTTACGATCAGGTGAAAATTATAGAAGTAAACTTTTGATTTCCTGAATTTCCTGAATCAAGGCAAATAAGTGAGGAAATATAAATCGGCATATCTTCTGTATTTTCAAATCTAATTGTATTGAAAAAGTTTGTTTTTATTTATATAATACAAAGCTGGGATTCATTTACAATACATCTTAAAATATTATACATTCTTTATAGGTAAATTCATATGTTAATGTATTAATATATTATATAATGTATGAATATATTATATAAAAAGATAAAATCATACATATTAAAGTTCAAAATTGAGTTTGACAATTCAAGACTTTCCTTAGAAATGAAGATAGGACATTTTATGAGTTATGTGAAATTGTTGTCAAATATTTTATATCATTTTATGTTTACATAATTTTGTTATTGACTGTATTCTTGCAAACAAGCAAACGTCAAATTTGCCCCTTGTTATTCCATTATTTTTTGAAACTTAATTTCGAATGACGAAAGCCGTACATAACTCTCATATACACAAACAAATTCTATTAAACCAAGATGGAGAGCTAATTCTATTAGACCAAGACGGAGCCCTAATTCTATTAAACCAAAAATTTCATATTGCATATACACGCAAACAAATTCTATTAAACCAAGATGGAGCTTGGTGCACCTCTTCTTTTGCGAATGCCGGCTTAATGCATTTTGAGATGAGGGTCAAATTGTCCTTCTCATTCACCGCACGCATTCCATCGCTATCCTCTACGCAGAAATCGTCTTCTTCAAACGTGAGATTCTTTAGGCACGCTTTGCATCCCAGCTGTTCATCGCTGTAACGTGCTATAGCGTACCCGGTGAGCAGTCGCCGGTGGTCTTCATCTCAACGAAATGGATGTCAACGTATGTCTTTGAAATGGGAGTTGATTATTTAAAAGACACATAATTAGTGTCCAGATTTGTCATTACTCAGACACAGCATTTGGCGATAATCTCGAGTCAATTTGTTTACGTGATTAGATTTTATTGGTAAATGTCGCCTACTGCCTTGTCCCGCTTACATGGTTGCGCCCCAGTTCTATCGTATTAAGTATTAGCATTTACGCTGATGTCGTAGAACGCGCCACGACGTGAGGCAAATCAAGCGTCATAAGCGTCATTAATGTTCTCGCAGGCCTGCGTTGAACTATCGCCTTTTTCCTCCTTTTCCTAACAATTTTTCTTACAAAATAAATTTTTTATTTACCTCAATCAAAAGTAAATTTTTATTGTGCAAATAAGCACAATCGATGTGTGGTTACCTAACTCCAGTGCAACTTGTGTGAAATAAAAAAAAATTACGAAAGGAAAAGCTACGAGTCGAAAGTTATAATTATAAATAATGCAGAATAAGTAATTTCGCGGTCCGCAAGTCTCCAAAATGTTCGATCTAGGTGGACGATTGGAACAATCAATAAAGGCATCTTTCGACGATGCCTTGGCTGTTTTTAGATGTAAACTTCGGCTTTTGAGAGAAGGTCTGGAATCAGTAGAATATAGCAGATTCAGCTGATTCAAAAAGGACACTGGTCTGCAAATCTGATATCAACGCACTTTATAGAATATCAAAGTGTTCAAATTTCATCATTAATGGTATGTCGGAAGGAGTTAAAGATATTCCGAGCATGATGGTTAAACAGGCTGCCTTCTACTCGATGCCAATGTCGGTGGATGATATAAACTTTGGTTATACCAATAAGAAAACTTTATAATTGTCAAACTAAACTCAATTGGACTTCGTAATGGACTTATGGGGAAGTGCTTCAAAGATCTAAAAGCCCGCCTGAGAGCTGCTGATAGTGTTAATGATGCAAAATTTTCGAGTGAGGTTTTAAATCGTCGCGTTTATGTCAAAGATCATCTCGGCCTGGCTGCATGTAAACTTAACGCAATATTTTCAAAGTTACGAAAGGAGAAGAAAATTAATCCTGTTAAACATTATGCTACACTGACCCCATCTGATGTGACGACCATAAAGTGTGATCTTCATGCTCGTACTGACCTTCTAAATTTCTTAATAAAGTATAGCGTGTCAGTACTGACGTGAATGGTACAACTAATTTATGAAGACTGTTGTCGTAACAGCTTGCGTCTAACTTGGCTAGAGGAACATTGTGATCTTCGCTTGTTTCGATAAATGAAATGTAAATGTATTTTATGCTAATGTATATTATTTTAATTTTAGTTATTACGCTTTTTATTGCTGTAAATCATCTTAGATATTACAGTCCGTTTCAAACCACGTACGTTAATCTCACTTATTACTGGTCAGATTAACCCGAATATGGGTGCCGTAATGAGTGGTAGTTTATCTATCATCTGCCCTGAACGTAAGTACTTTGAACTGTTGACGATTGCTCATATTAACTGCCAAGATATTAGGTCCTGCGTACGTCCCACTAAGTGTGAGAAATTCGAAATTCTCGTGGTGGATAAATTTGATTTGGTTGTCATCCCTGAAACTTGGGTGAAACCTCACGTTTCCAGTCGCTCGATTCATACTCTGGGCTATGTCCTTATTAGGAATGGTAGGCCCCAAATTAAAGGCAGTGGGTATCTATCTAACCAGTGGGATTAAATTTAAGGTAACCTTTAAACTTTTCGAGTTGGGGGCGTGTGAATCGCTATTTAATGAGTTGGGAGACGGTGATACACTCATTTTTAGTGTCGTCTACTTAACTAGTAGCATTATTGGTGTCTTGAAAGTAGTCATTTTGAGGTATTGACGAGGTATTCTAGTGTAATTATTATTTTGGCTTTAGTCATAACTTTTTTGATCCAGCTATGGTCAATCTCATGACATTCTGCTTGAGGTGTAGTTTATCCATATGTAAACCAACGCACTGGAATGTAGCACATCGAACCACATTTTTGGTTGATCTCTGGCTGCTGAGTGGCTGTAGCTTGCTCAAGGTTTGATCAGGTGCAATGTCCTTTCCTATCGTATCACGTCTTAATCTTTGCTAATTTTAATATCGAATGCAAAAATCTCACTTCGTATTTTGGATATAGGGACTTCAAAAATATTGATTGCAGTGGGCTCCCTTCTCCTATTGCTGGCTTTGACTAACCTACCGTCTTTAGAACCGCGAATATTGAAGTGCAGCTCTTAGAATGTTTGTTTAAACGCCTTTGTCCCGGTTGTCAGGTAGAAAGTCACTAGATGTATTGATAATTGGATGAGATCCAGCAGTGTCAGACTTGCAATGTCTTTGAGAGGTTATGCCCACTCGACCTTTCGACCTTCTAGATCTGTGGAAGACTTGAAAGTCTAATGTCTCTAAAGAGATATTTTGTTACCTCATCTCCAGGAATGGACCCATCTACCATACGGAGAGCTTTGAAGACCTATGGTTATTGCAAGGTGAATGACCCTCTAGATGGCTTTAATGTTGACGGTGTGAAGGAGCATTTTGTAGGTGCGGTAAGCCCGGATATGCCGGAAAATTGTGGCCATTCGACATCTTTGACCTCTTGTGAATTTTTCTCATTATCCTGCTTATGTGGTCTGGAATAACAAGCAGCCTTGTATAAAATTGAATCTAAATCCATTGAAGATAATGGAATTCCCATTTTCTTTATGAAGCTTGTTTTTCCAAAATTTAATTGTGTGAATTTTTCATATTAACTCTATCTTGACCCAATCAGCGTTTCCGTCAATTTGAAAGACTGCGCATATTGTGCCTACCCCCAAAGTCAAAACTATTCATACTTTGGATTGTTGAACATATTCTCAAGCACTAGGTTCTCTCCTATATGCTGAGTCTCATTTCACCGTCTCAATACCCTTTTCGTTGTCGGCACAGCACCACCAACTTATTAGTAAACTTAACGGATGCCATCAGACGCGATGTCAATTGTGGCCTCTTGATGTCTCTAGTAGGTGTGGATTTATCAAAAGCTTTTGTATTAGCCGCTCTTCTTTTTACGATGCACAGCAATGCTCGTCCAAAGCTTATAGAAGCCAAAGGCTGCAAGTCTTATTTATTCATGGATGATGTATTATCACTACGTAGTACTGAAGGTAGTGCCTTGGAGGCCTTTGAGTGAAATATCAGTTACAGTCTTCGACAATTTTTAAATGGTCTCAGGTTAACGCTCGTAAACCCGCCCTCAACTTATTCCAACAATTCCTATCTGCCGCAACTAGTCACGTACAAACTAGCTTACGCTCTTTTGATGGCACTAATACTTTATGGCTTGGAAGTAGTAGGTGGTACCAGGGCTTATATTTTCTCTAGACTTAGTCGTATTTTGAATTCTATTTTACGTTATGTCTATAACATTCGTCGCTGAGCGCGTATATCCGAGCATATTAAGTGGTTCTTGGGATGTACTTTTATAGGTTTATTAAGTATGGTGTGCCTCTAAATTTGACATGGTAACGGTTGCAGATATTAAAAAAATTTTTCTTGCGTTCTTTATTTGTGATATTGTAACATATCTTTTTTTTTACTATTATTATGATTCGTCACTAATTCTAAAGACTTCTTTTTAATTCGTTGTGATATTGTAGGTATCTCAACAGATTATCTTTTTAACAGAGAAACTTGAACAGCGTTGCCATTTTTGCATGACCTTTTTATCCAAAAAGCAAAAACTTGGCCTCATTCTGCATAAGTTATGCAGAATTGAAACACACAATATGTATTGCAATATATTTATTTAATCTTGTGGAGTTCCTTCAAAAAGCAGCCGCTCTTGTCAGGCCGATATTATAGCATGTTGGTAACACTTTACACAAAATAAAAGCAAACCATAGTAAGAAAATTAACACTCAGTTTTTAGTTTGTCAAAGCCATTACTCCAAGCATTTGTCGTTCAATTTTTAATTTGCGTTTTGCATCAAAAAAATATAATAAAAGAGTCACGATATTTATTCGAAGTTTTACAATTTACTATGGGTATTATTGAAGAGCGCTTGTGAAATTATTCAAACATAGTATTGTCCATTGTTTGCACTGTTTAAGGACACTTGTCAAGAAATTTAATACTCAATGAAACCCTCCAATAAGTACATACATATATGTCAAGAATGTGATGTTGTCATTGTAACCAAAGAAAGTCTTGAAATTAACTAAAACTAGTCACATTAAATTAATTATAAATGAAATCTTTACTTTTTTTATTCAAGTTCGAATATTGAAGTGCATAGTGGAAGTATTTGTAAGAGCAACAAAATATTATAACGTTTTTTTGTTGTTCGCATCAATGTCGCGAATGAATAAAAAAAAAACCTGATATTAACATAAACTCTTACATACATATTAAATCGATGATATCTCTCCCCAAACAAACCAACCAATCGGGTAAAATTAACGAAAAAAGCAATTGTGTAAAGTATTTACAAGATGCATTAATTTTATATACAAATATGGTTACAAAATTTATCATTATTATCACCACCTAATTAATTAATAATTGAATTTACTTTTAATCGACATGATTATATATGACCATGTGCGGCCCGGCAATTACGTCTAAACATTTCGTTACTAACCTAACCTACTAAGCACTGATGTGTGCGCAATAATCATGCGAATTAAATACGTAACAGCGTCTCGTAATAGTATGATCCTTGCAAAGTTGCTGTAACAGGTGATTATCTTATCTTTCATTATTATTTAGTTCTACGTATTTTTCCCCTCTTTCATACTTACTGTAAATATATCCATTAAATATTTATCCATGATTAGCCAAAAATTTGGACAAATGTTTACTTTCAAATTTATGGTATAATAATAAAATTTATTACTAAAGTTAATTATAATTCTTGTTGAAAACCACTAGTAATTAGCAAGAGGTGATAAAATTTGAAATCCAGTTTATTCTACCTGTGATGGTAATCGCTACTTTTAAAAGGCAAACATCGCTAATTCCTCTATGTAAATTTGCAAATATAAAAAATAGCGCGGAGCTCTCATTTTGGTCTTTCATTATTTTTCCTACTCATAGGATGATAGAACCATTAAAATCACATACGTGTATTGCAAGAGGTAGTGAAAGACAAGAACAAAGTTTTTCGGCTTGGCTATGTCGTTAATTTTCAAAGAAGAAGTTGAACAATTTTTCCTTAGTATTCCGCTCGTATAAACATCTGTGATCACTTCGAGAAAATGTGAAATATTCATTTAATTTACTTTAATGTACAAGGAGGTGATTAGCTTCGACAATGCTGCCACTTAAGCAAAAATATTTGTTGTTTGTGTAATTAGGGGATTTGCGGTATAGTAATTTCTGATTGGCTTAATGGATGATTTGAATCTTTTAAAATATGGTGCAAAAAATTCGGTAAACGTTAGAATACATATTGCCTGAAATTTCCAATTGCTTCTAAAAGATTGTCGTCAAATGAATTTCGATTAGGGAGTTAAAGTTTAATGTCGTGCCTGTTGATTGCTTGCTAACTTCTGTAATATACCAGGTGTACATGTGTGAAATGCAATTTATGTGTTGTTTTCGGAAGAAAACACCTTAAATTGTGAGCAGTGATAACAAGTGGTTTACATAAAGTATGCTTTATCGCTAACTATGTGTATTTTTCCCATTTTTCCAAACCATTCGTCGATAGTATGAGCTACATATGAGAAAGCATCAGACACTCCCCAAAGTAAATATACTCTTGATCAGCATCAAATTCTAAATAGATTTAACAAAGTCCGTCCGCCTGTCCAAAAAAGTTTGTTCTAGTCGCAAAAATGAAGCTATCGACTTCAAATTTGGCAAAAACATTGAAAAATCTTGCATGCAGGCGTCGAAAATGGCCCAAATCGCTCGAGGAATATGCCCCCAACACTACGTAAACTAAGGCTCCTGTGCAAAAGAGCAAAATTTTATGTACACACCATGTTCCGATTGCCTTGTAACATAATTAGAGGTCAAAGAACAAATATGGCGCAAGCCAAAGTTTGATACACAATTTTAGGCTAAAACTTGAAACAAATAGTCATCGGGATCATTTAAAATTTCGATGCGAATATGGTTGTGATCAGATCAAATCTTAAGTTCCGTAAAGTAAACTTTTACATTAAAAACCAAAAGGAGTATTTTAATGAAATTGGTGTCATCGAAGAATTCTTCGTTAATAACTACCACCTATTACTAACTAAACAGTAAATTTTAACAACAAAAATATAGCATAATTTTGAACGACAAAACAAACAAAATCAAAAGATTGATCACAATAAACCATTATACAATTCGTACACAAGAAAGCAAAGCCAAATGTCCAGGCGAAGCCTTGAACAATAGCCAAGCAGATCCAATCATTATGCATTTCTCAAAAGAAATTTACTTCTTTTACATTTCCAATATTATTTTGCGCAATGCCTTTCATTTGTACCGTATAAAATCCAATTAACTTAATAACTAAACCTTTTTCCCATATTGAAGATTCGTCAGTTTTATGTTGCAACACCTCAAATACAGTTCATCGAAAGCTGCACTCATTGGCAGGACTGATTTTCATATGATGGGACACAAATCAATATTCGAGATGAAGTTGCAGTATTAAGCCAATAAGCACTGTCCAGGATATTCAATGGGGCAATTTTATCTCCACAGCCTCCAGGCTGTGGACGTTACATAGTTTTTGTATTCTTTCGAAATGATTCGTTTATAATTTGCGCATATGATGCCGACACTTGAACATATGTGCAATTGTGTACATCTGCAGGATAACGGCATCTTTTAACTAAAAATCTTCAGGTGGTCTTATGCGAAATACTTCATTCTCTTGTAATGCTCGTATCTTTTTACATAAGCGAGATGAACTTTTTGCTAAAGAGAATACACATCTAACAGTGTCATTTCCGTCTTACCTATATAATTATCATACAGATTGTGTTTAAAGAGATTGGTAGCATCAGTATAGATTTTGAATAAAAATTCGCGAGACTTCATTTAAATCTTTGTAAGTAGTTCTTGTGGTTCTGTTATGTTATGTTAAACGCATTGCTACGTATAATGAAATTCAGAAAAAGGAAAAAAGAAAAAAAAACTATCTTCTTTTACTATAGTATTGCGTTCATGATGCAATGGCATACAGTAATAATAAGTCGAGTGTAGCTATAAAAAAAAAAAAGAAAAAGAAAAAAAAATAGCGCATACAATAGTAGTTTCAAGTGAACAAATATATAATTAGTTTCTGAATGAAATTTAATCTTTATTTTCATGATAAGCACCGTTATAGAAATATACATGAGTGGCTTTTTTTAATTTGTAAGCTAAATAATGTAGATTACAGTCAGACATGGTAGAACAGAACATAATTTTTGACGAAATTAAATACTACTACAGCGATTGTGAACATTTGGCAGACTAATATCAGGGATCGCCTAATCGAAAGCTTCGAAGGAAATGAATTTTAGTTGCATTATAATTGTAAACTAAAGCAAGTGAAAACACTATATTGAGCTACGGTGCACTATTAAATACACTACACCACTTCGCTTCGCGATTCCTATAATGACTTTACAAAATAAGATGTTATAAGGAAAGTGGTCGAAAAGGGGATTCATTTCGAACCTTGTCCTTAGGCCAACACACAGCAGCATACCGAATTCACCAAAATATCTCAAAAATTGCCGGTTTTAGGCCAAATATAAGAAAACAAGATAGACGGACGGATAGACAAGATTAGATCGATGCACAAGGGAATTCAGACAGGATCGGCTTTATAATAGGTGATGTATCTCATGTCCTCCTGAGCGGTACATACATCTACACAAACTTAATATACCCTTGTGTCGAAGTAGTGTAGGCTGTAATAGTGCTAATTTCGCAGTTGAGGTCCAGTAATAGCGATTGTCTTTATTTCTCAATTTCCGCTATAGATGGCAATATCGGCCTAAAAATTTCACCATATAATTTTCCACCGGTATAATTTTGAATTAAGGACACTGACGTGTGCATGTAATGTAGATTCGTTTAGCATATAAATCTTTAGAATGCCAATAAGCGTTAAGTTGAATAAAATGTTGATCGTAGGATTTGGTTTCGAAAACTATGTTTTAGGAAGGCGCGCAGGATAGGATTGCCTTCCCATCGGTAATTCCCATTGGCCTAGCACAGCATTGAACACTGCCTTAATATGTAATTTACATAAAAAAAAATAATTATCGGGGCTGCCCCAATGTTGTTATCAGTGTAGAAGTGAAACAGATTTCCCTTGTGATTTAACATGAGTACCTGTGTGGAAACATAACCTCACGATGCCCTCTGACATTAGAGTTACTTATGCGTGAACTGGCGCTATGCCATATAAGATGGGAGCTTGAACTATAGCTGGTGTACCAGATGTACATATTCGTGTATGGTTAATAAATTCACTCTGGGAAGTGTTGAGACCTATAATCATTTAATTATTCGCTTTGGGAATGATGAAAGTCACAGCCACCATGATACTTCCCGAAGCGCAGCACCTAACAGTCAGGATTCAGTATCACAATTACAAGATTCCCTTCCTAAGGAGTTTCTCTATGTAGAGATAAGTCGTAAATGGGCTCCTGATCCACATCAGACCTAAGGTTAGACTATAAAGCCTTTAGCATTACTTTAGCAGAGCGTAGTCACACTTGGGATGGGTTGGGATCTACCAAACAATCGGTTAACCAAACCCAACCTACTTTTGTCAAGGTATATAGGCGTTGGCGAATACAACTGGCATGGCTTGCTCACTGCTCTCGACTACTACTACATCAACCTACTTTACAACACAACTGTGTCCTATTGCTACTGGTTTGTATTTCCTGCACAGCAATAGTCTATTGAGAAAAGAGTTGTTTTTGTATGAAGAAAACAAAACTTCTTCCAGCTCACCCCTAAGCTGTCTACGAGAAAAACCTGCTGGATAGTTAAGCATTGAACTCTTTTTCGCCGATCAAAGACCAATTTGAAGCGTGTTATTCTAGCCATAGCTTAACCGAAAATGGTATTTCTGGCGAGTATTGGTACCCAGATGAATTTTCCGGTCAACATTATATGTAAATACACACTACGGGCCAGAAGTTTCCGATGTGTGATATACATATGTATTTTTCAACTCTATGTTGCGGATATTGTAAAACGGACCTTCCACCAAACCTACACAATGTTTTTACATATAGCAACGCAGTTCAAAATTAATTCTGGGAATTCCACGCGAACTAGTTCTTGCAGTAAGAAGTTGAAGACTTTTATTTTGCTTAGGAGCCTTTCCATATGCGCAGCCAAATAGCTGCCCTCTCCTCCTGTAGAGCGAAGAAGAAATGCAGTTGCAGTTGCAGGCTTTCAATATTAGGGAGAAGCGTACAAATTTATCACTAGATTATAGGCATGTGTGTATGTATGCATTTGGTGTATAATTAATTAAAAATTTTGGCGAGATTGTTGAAAAGTTCGAATAAAGAGTAAAGATTCGATTAAAATTACGGTAATTTTGACGATTGTGTATTCGTTTACACTCTGGAAACTCTAGAAAAATGTGCTTATTTTTAGGACGTAAAAGCTGATATTATTACCTTTTCATGAAGCGTTTCAGCTAAAACTTATTTTTTGAAAAACATTTGTAATTAGTTTTAATGGCTGATAAGCGAGTTATTAAAATGTTTTAATTATTTATATATTTATTTTTCTTTGGACTCGTGAACTGAGAGCGAAGAGGAAAAGAAATTGTAAGTATAAAAACAGAAAGATAAATAAATGAGAGTGTCAACCCCACGCGAGAATATTATTGTTGTCAATTACTCATCGCTTTATAGGCGAATCCTTGAACTGATTTTCGAAAATCACTTTTGAATTTCCACAAAAAAAAAAAAAAACAAACAGAAGTTTGACGTTTAAAGTTTTAAGTATTAATATCGCCATCTAGACAAGTAAACACAAAAACCTAATAAAATGTTTCTTTTATTTTTATGGCGAAATACCAGAAACTATATCTTACTGCCGTTGTGTGGAACCGTGGGCGGGTATGGTTCAAATTTAACTTTTCAAACGCTTTATTATTCTTCGCCAATTTTCATCATAAAATGCAAAAAACTATATTAAAAATAAGTAAGAATATTATAGACGGGCAAGGCCGTCTATTAGATACCCTATACCACTTCGCTTGATACAGTTATTCACTCATTTTGATGATAATACCCCAGAACTTACACATTAATTTCATGCAAAGGCATACTTTTCATGAAAGCCCGCCCAGAAAATACATCTACGTGGTCCAAATTCGGTAAGGTTGACTTCTATGCCAATTTACTATTATAAAGTAATTTTCACCATGACATATTCAAAATTATACCTGCTTTAGTGCATAAAGATTCGGTTTTCGTAGGAACGGTTATATGAGAGAATATCCAAACTGTTATGGGCAAGTTTGTCGAGAAACTTTGAAAATTGCATTTTTTTTTTCATATAAC
The DNA here is from genome assembly GCA_001077435.1 of Glossina morsitans morsitans. Classification (NCBI taxonomy): domain Eukaryota; kingdom Metazoa; phylum Arthropoda; class Insecta; order Diptera; family Glossinidae; genus Glossina; species Glossina morsitans. The sequence continues at coordinate 79,069 of CCAG010013125.1, read as the reverse complement.
GAATTTTAAAAAAGACGGGCATTATATGTGGAGTGGTTGAAAAAGTGTCAAACCATTTTCAATAGCGTTCCAGCCTTGGGTCAAAAGACACAAAATTTGCGGTCTAAAGCCAAATTTACTTGGGCCGACATTATTCGACCGACAGACAAGCTTAGATAGGAAATGATTCTGAAGCGATGGTATAATAAAAGGCACATCTATCTGGTGTAGGGTATAGCCTAAGGTGAATACTTTTGAATTGGAATTGTGGTACTTGGCACCGTGTGTGTTGTACACGTTGTGCGTGCGTTGTGTATGCAAAACTCAGCAAGATTTGTAGATCCAAGTTTTATAATACCGATCAAGTTAGAATCATTTTATGAATCGATATAAGCACATATACCTAATATCTGTCCATGTATGTATATGCGTTCAACCTACAGATCGCAATTTTTGGGATAATTAAATGAAATTTGTCATGCTGACATTTTTTGGTCCTAGGGATCGGGCTATTGCTACGACCACTCGCTATAGCGGATAGAAAATTTTACAATGGCACGCCATATTCATATCAAAAATGTAGATGCGCTGAGAACAATTTGGAAAAATTTCCTTACAAAAACTTTTAAAAAAGGTAAGAGTTCATATGACGACGTAACTTAACGCATAACACGTTCCGATGGAACTTAGCGAAGAATAGTGATTTGATATAGAAATTTACTGTGCTAAATTTGTACAATGTTAGTCTTATTTTCGGACATCGTGCTTTGTAAAAGTATTGGTGGACGGTAATTACTTTTAGCGCGATAAGATCTAATTTCCGGCTTCTCATGAATAGTATAAGTGAAGAATCGTTTTAGGCCAAGTGCTTTTAGTTTAATGCATTACATCATTAAACATTTTTAAGTATCACCATGGCATTGAGTATTGGTTAACTTTGCCTCGAACATACTAATTTCTGTCATATAATAAAATATATATACATATACATACATACATATAGATTATATAATACATTGAGCAATAAGTTCCGGGACTATGTGAAAAAACACATTTTATTTATTTTTCTTTTTTGTGTTTGCAAAATTTGACTTTATTCATTAGGAATGATGACATCGTTGCACGCCTCTCTAACATCTCGGTGCTCTTTTTATAAGACGATTTGTAAAGGTTTTCAAGACTGTAGCATTTCGCAAACAGATTAAACCCCTGAGGGCTTTGGTATGAATAATGCGGTGAATAGGGCCCTTCGGATTCCAATTCGAACAATTTTGTCGTGATAGGTATCGGTACTCGTTTCGAAAACAAATTTCTTGTACTAGAACAGAATATTCCTTCAAAATAGTGAATACATTGGCCTTTGAGGTCAGGTTTCAGGTTTTTTTTATACCCATCTCAGGGGTATATTCATTTTCTCAATCGGTTTGCAAGACCCTGAAGAAATTATATATAGTGTTGATCAGCATCAAATTCTGAATCGATTAGAAAACGCCCCTCCGTCCGTCTGTCTATCTATCTCTATAATTTATGCAGTAAACATTCTGATTGCAAAAGGGAAGCTGTCGGCTTGGAAGTTCTTGTACGCAGAACGGTATTGAAAATGGGATAAATCGGCCAAAGGGTATGACCACAGTGCAACATAGTCTGAGACCACTTCGGTTTCAAAAATAACAATTTCGTTTTTTGATCGTTACTTACAAACTTCAACAGTTACATGTTACAGTTAGATGGCTGTCGTGCAGAACCCGTACGAAGAAGGCAAAAAATCGGCCAAACCAACACAAAGTTATAAGTGATTTTTTCACTTTTTTGATGTTTTCTACTTACTACTCATAAGATAAACAAGGCAAACAAGTTGAAAGTTATTCCGTACATTCCTTACATCACGATCTAAAAAAGTACTAATTCTAAAATAATAATTGTCGACCCAACAACATGGTGGGTTGGTTTTTTCTCTATCAACTGGATATCGGTATACAATAGATAACGGTGATGCGTATAAAAGATTCGGTCGCGACCGAATAAAATTTTTTAGCAGTAAAAGATGCTTTCGATGTAGAAGAGTTTTTATAATATTTCTCAAAAAATTATCTTTAATCTATACACTGGAAAATTCGAATTTTTCGACACAGTTTTGAAAATAATAGAAATAGCGTCACGAAACTCCTGTAATTCGTTAGCTAGTGATCGAGATGGCGTAATGTTTAAACTTGAGGTGTCGTTTGAACGAAAGAAACTTTTCTAAAAGTAGTATGGATTTCTTGTTTAATATGACAGTTCCCGGATATTATTGAGCGAGCGTAGACAAAACAAATTTTAACACGTCTATGCTAAAGTTAGTGATTATAATTAATTTTAAGTAAAAATGAAGTAACGAATGTTTGTTTATATGACACGTAATTGTTTTCAATGTTTATAAATATATTTTTCTTTTTATTGTAGAAATAAATGAACGAACAGCTAGAGGTCGTCGCACAAGCTTCTCTCCGATCGATAATCAAAAGTCGCCACTCGCACTTGCGCATGGAAACAAGCATGTAGCGCAAAAAGAGTTACTAACTACCATAAGCAAAGTAATGATTTTAACTACGATGCGTAGTTGAGAAGTGTGGAGGAAAAGAAAACAAAATTCCTTTATACTCCATGGCTAAGCAAATAAAAAACATGAAAAAGAGCCAAACGAACAAAACTAACACAAATGCGAAAAGTATTCATCATCTAGCTTGACTTACTATACCCAGAACAAGCAAAGGCGTCGTAAATGCATACATAGCATCATCATAGCCTGACGAAAAAAAAAAGAAGAGTCTTTCTCATCTACATACCAGTAGCGGCAGCATTCCTGTTTTTGTTTTTATGGCAATTAAATACGTTTGTGTTTGTTGTTTTTACTTGAGGAAAAGCTTCAAATAAGTAAATGGAAGAGGAGATATATTCCTTTCAGGCATAAATTCAAAACGTTGAATTCATCTTTATAAAGAAAAACTGGGCGACAAGCAAGCAATCCAAAAAAATAAAAAAAAACCAGCAAAATCTTATCTATCACCTAATATTATTGCTTTGTAGCTTTCTTTATTAGTGATCCGTGCATCGTCGCTTAATGGCGATACGATTGTATAACGCGGTAATAAGTAATAGAATGAGAAATTTACGAAATATTAAAATTTTGCGATTTTTAATCGTTTTGACTGCTGTCATATTCATCATATTCATTTATGCCTCATATTCAACTAATCAAACATTATTACCACCGCCCATGCGTTCGTCAAGCCTGATATCTTATCCCCCCATTAGTTCATTTAATAACAAATCGAGTGATTACGATGCTGCTGTGCCGGCCAGTGCTCTTAGTCACAAAAATAATAATTCCGTCAGCAGTGAGCAGCATACAGCAGACAGGTCTTCTCTTAATCGTACATACAATTCTAGCGATAATTTAAAAGACAGCGTAAAGAGTCACACGGGCAGTGATTTAATATTTATCAAAAAGCCAGTACATCATCGTGAACCGACAATTGATGAAAATGCTAATGACAACGGTCCGGACAGCGATGATGTGCCGGATGATAGTACATTTGGCAACAATAATAACAACAACGACGGGCAACAGTTCGAGGAATATTTGCAAACGATTGGAAACAATTTGGGTTAGTAAAAATATGCTGCAGAGCAAGAATCTGGCTAACTTTTTTGGAGAAATTTAATTCTAGAATGGATGGATGATAAATTTCATTTGATAAACTAAAAAGATTATAAAGAGAACAAGATTTATCCGATCTTTCCAATACATGTAAAAATAAGAATACAAGTCTGTCTTATACGATAGATACAAGGGTATATTAATACCATTAATATAATAGTGTTAAGTTTGTCCGGATGAATAAGGACTTGAGACAGACTCATCTTTTATTTATCTACAGATCTGGTTAGAATCATTTTCTGAATCGATGTAAGCGTGTCTGTCCGGCTTTCCTCCTTGTATATAACTTACAGAGCGCAATTTTTCAGAAATTTTCATGAAAGTTCCTACACTGACGCGTTTTAGCCCAAGGACGAACGCTATTTAAAACAGTTTGGATCTGACCACTTTCTCGACCATTTCCCATACAACGCCTAATTCTGAAAAGTCGTTATATGAATGACAATGGGGTGGGCCAGGATATTTTATAGCAGCCCTCTATAGTGTTTTTATTTGTTATTCGTGATCATTATCAATATATTGTTATCGATTGAGTGGCCCGGCCCGGCCTTAAAATGACCAAAACATTGAGCTAAATCTAGAGTGCATCCTTTCGTTCCTCTTTTAACTAACTAAATAACGTTGTGCAAGCTGACCGACATTGTCTCAGTATTTGTCTACTTATTTCTTATTAATTACGGCACGCTTCGCGTAAATCTTACATAAAATCATGGCCGTGTGCAAGCAATGCTTATCTTTTACGTTAAGTAGTAAAAAACGTTATTAATTATTTTAAATACAAGTGAAAAAATGAAAAGCAATAATTTAAACTATTTTTCTCTAATTTAGAAAGAAACGATAACAAGCCAGTGACACAATAGAAGAGAAAACAATGTGAAGGAAATGTATTTTTCTCGTCTTTGCAGGAAACATTAATCAATCTAATGGCAATGGTGTTCCGATTTCCACTTCGAACGACGCTGAACAACGTCCACAGCGCAGTAAAGACGCCAAGGACAGTAAAAAAGTGCAACAGACTGGGATAGCTGACACTAATAGCAACAATAACAATAACCTTAACAAAATACCCGAATCCGATGTGTTAATACCGACGTCAAATTTGCAAAAATTTATAGAGAATGCCGATAAAATATTAAAAAATTACACAACACAACCCCTCACGGGACGGGAAGGAACCGATACGATTGTTGCTCAATCGGAAACTTTCGCTAAACGTAAGTATCTTCCTTTTGTAGCTTTCAAGAATGTTAGGAAAGTATTTCTTTTTTTCTTTGCAAAATCTATTGCAACATCGAAGGTTGAGAGTGTATTGCAGTTTGCTATTTGCGAATAAGCATAAAGAACTCTATGAAGTGCCTGTATGTGTTTCGATTTATGAGGATCAATGACAAAAATTTGAATCAGGAAATGTTAAAAAACTGTAATGTACATCAACTTTCACAATTCATTACTAAAATTGTTCAAGTCCGGTTCATTCATCGTTTTTTATATATTCCGTTGAGATTGGCGGGGGATTGTACTTTTTTTTAGCAATTGTTTAAAATTTTCAAATCGAAAGAAAGATTATTATTTATTTCTTTTGACCCTTCGACCAGTAGCCAACAGCCTAAAATAGTGAAAAAGCGACTTTTATTTGTATTCATTTTTCCTTAATTTTTTTCCATTTTTAGTAAGTGAAACGGATCAAGTGCAAGTCAATAAAAAAATATCTAAAGATAATCACCAAGTGAAAAAGGTTGAAGGTTCAGCATCATTGGTAGTTAAAAAAACGAAAGGCGTGGCCCCACCGTTGTCCGTTAAAGTAGCAGTTAAAGGTCCTGCAGCTGTTCTTGTTTACACCAAAAATAGTACGTTAAGTAGCAAAAGTACCATTAAACCAACTGTGTCGTCATCTAAACCGAAACCACCCAGTGCCGCTGGGGCCATTAAAATCGATATCTCCACGCCTAAGTTACCGGTTGACCCATCGAAGGGTATACCTACTTATCAAATTTATGAAGGCGGCCACATAATGGACGAAATTGATTTACATCATTTGTGCCCGAAAAACGGTACCAAAGTGAAACTTTTAATACTCATTACGTCGGCTTTGGAGCATTTTGAAGCCAGGTTGGCTATACGTCAAAGTTGGGGCCATTTTGCAGAACGACGTGACGTATCTATAGCCTTTGTTTTAGGGCGTACCGCCGATGCGAACGTGAACAAACAGTTAACCGAAGAGAATTCCATTTATGGCGACTTAATAAGAGGCCATTACATAGACTCGTACAACAATCTTACGCTTAAAACTATTTCATCTTTAGAATGGGTTGATCAGCATTGCCAAAAAGCTACATTTATTTTGAAAACTGATGATGATATGTTCATTAATGTGTCAAAATTGCTGTTCTTCTTGGATAATCATGCCAAGGATAAAAAAACGATTTACGGACGTTTGGCAAAGAAATGGAAACCTATACGCAATAAAAAATCTAAATATTACGTATCTCCTGGACAATTTGGAGCTGCAGTTTTTCCTCCCTTTACCACTGGTCCGGCATACGTAATGACCCGTGACATTATACACGACGTTTACGTGGAAGCATTGCGTCAAGTATATTTCAAATTGGAAGATGTTTTCACTACGGGTATTGTGGCTCAACAATTGGGCATCAAACGCGTACACATCAATGATTTTCTAAATCGACGTATACCTTTCAATTCGTGCAACATTCGTAAAGCCATTAGCGTGCACATGATTAAGCCGAATGAACAATTTGACTTATGGAGAAAACTACTGGACCAGACTATTAAATGTAAATAGCATGTTAAATTAAGATAAACATAGGATAAATATTAAGATTGATTTTTCTATATTTAGGTAAGGGCAAGAAGATGATGTTTTCATTCAAGATTTTTACTAACATGATGATTTTTGCTTGTTCGATTATCATTTCTTTAATTTGTAAACCATTTTATCAAGAACGCCAGCGTCCACTACTGATTTTTATATATTTTTTTATTTTCAAATTATTATTTTACCTTTTGGTATTTTAATTTGATTTAAACTTTTGCTTTGCTTTTTTTTTATTTAATCATTTTTATATATTACGTTTACCCTGGCGGATTTCGTTTATTTTTCTTTTTTAGTTTTATTGAAAATTTGACTCATAATGTTGGAGCAGACTTAATTCTTTTTTTTGAGATTTGAATACCATTACCTTATTCTAATCACCCAGATGTTTACACTAATTGATATATGTCATTGTAGCTATTGGATCAATAATTTCTTTATTAATAATTTTAGTATTTTCTTTTTTTTTTTTTGTTTTCAATGTTATTTGAGAAAGTTCGATTTCCCAGCGAAAAGTAATTTTTTCTATTCAAGTTAATATTTTAACTGAACGATTACAATATACTCCTGTATCCTGCATCTAACACTAGTTATTCTCAATTTTCATTAACATAAGTGACTTGGTTATTTCATTACTTTTACTAAAACAAAATGTGTCCGTTTAAAAATCCTATAGAGTAATTTTACTCTTAAGACCTTTTTATATTCGTATGTCAATCTGATTAAAATGTTATAGCGCGCGATCAGTGTGATATATCAATGTATTAAAATTACCATTATTCTTGAATAATGACGCCAATGATAAAAAAGTGACTTTTAGCAAAAAAAGGAAGCGCAATAAAAAATCGAAATATTACGTATCCCCCAAGATCAAGATATATCTTCATTAGTGCGCCGGTAACAAAATCGAAAAACGATCGGCCATTCGATGTATGGAGAAAACTTCTGGACCATCAAATGTAAACAATTTATCGATTGAAGACTTATTTATGCCAAATTATAAGATTAATTTTTCTATATTTATGAAAGAAGTAGAAAATGATGGAATAATTTTATTAAATTTTAAAAAATTACCTTGTGATTACTATTATTTATTTATTTTTTATACAAACTTTCGATTTTTTTTTATATCACGCTGTTTGTTTCAATTATATTATTCTTTTTTACACCCATCACCGAAGGATGAGGGGTTTTTCCATATTCTAGAAATATTTGGAAGAACCACACGAAAGTTTCAGCCACACCATAATGCATGTATATTTTTGACCAGCATCAAATTCTAAACCGATTTGATCACGTCTATCTGTCCATATGTCTGTCTAATGTCTGTGGTAAAGATTCTCCGGCTCGCAAGAATGAAGCTATAGTCTTCAAGTTCGGTTGAAAATATTGGAAATTCTTGCGCGTAGGTTAGTAGTGAAGTTAATAATGAAGATTCCGAAATAAATCCGTCCGAGAAGCACGACAACAGTACAACATCATCTAAAACCGCCTATGTTTTCAAAATAATAGCAATTTGGTTTTTTGTTCGTTGCTTATAACCTACAACAGATGCAACGATAAAAATTAGCATTTGAGTTCTGTGGATGGTCCTGCAGCACTTGTACAAAAATAGCCTAAACAATTTTTTGACACTTTCTGCTTGCTACTCATAAGATAAACAAGACAGAGCGTTGAAAATTCTTCTGCACGCACCTCACACGACGATATATTATCTGTCTAAAAATGTGTAGAATGCGACAAGCTAAGTGTGTTAACTCTAAATTAAATAGCGCGGACGTCATGAAGGTATACAACGAAAAACGGTGATGGATGTAAAAGATTCGGTCGCAGCCGAATATAATTTTCTTACTTGTTTTTTTTTAGCTCAATTTGTATGGAGTTAATTTTTTTATCTGATATTTTGTATCAAAGAAAACTGAATTACAAGAGCGCCCAAGAAATTTTTCAAAATCGAAGGCGCTGCGTATCTCGGGGAATTTTGATGTTTCTACTATCAATAATAATGAGACCAGAGTCTTTAAGTGCTTTCTCTTCCACTCTGAAACTCTGGTAAAACTTTCTGGATATGGCGTCATACCACATCAACCTTTAACAAAGTAAAAGCAATGTATAATTTTGTATCTTTAAGAGCATACTTCAGAGACGATTAATTGACAAAGGTGTCTCACCGTTTTGTTCAAAATTTAAATTAGTAAAATCTCAGAGAATTAAAACTTCTCAGCTTAAGAGCACCTTACCCTTATAAAAAAAATTTGACGGACGTGACATTGTTAATTGCAGCCTGTTCTCTTTGGTTCTCATTATTTGTCAGGGAAAGCCTATAGTGGGACGCGGCCCGCCATTAAATACTCTACATCGCTTCGTTTAATATAGTCTTTATATAGGGAGTGGTTGAAAAAGTGATTCGATCCGAATGATTTTTAGCAGCGTTCGTCCTTGGGGTCAAGACGTGTCGGTGTACCAAATTTAATCAAAATATCTCAAAAATTGCGACCTGTAGGTTGAACACAAAAACAAGACGGGCAGACAGACGGAAAGGAGGACTTAGGTTGATTTAGAAATTGATTTTGAATCGATTGGTATAATAAATGACTTTATTTCACGCCCTTCTGAGTGTTGCGCACATCTGCACAAACGTAATGTACTCTTTTACGACAATTGGTGGTGTAGAGCACAAACAGCCGAAAATTAGTTAGCAAATGCAAACTGTTCCCAATAAATTTTAATAAATAATTTTTATAAGAAATGAAAGAGGAAGTAATTAAACGGCTAGGAATTTATACCGCTTCCTACAACTGGTGTTGACAATAGAATCCTCAAAAATCCCTGATTGACTAACATTTATTGTGAAAAAATTCTCTTTGATTATGTCTGACATTATATGTTCATTAATATGTTCATTTCAAGGCTCACAGTAAAGAGACGTACCCATTCAAAGTATTCACAAATTACTTTTAAAATGAATCATTTTGTGGTTGTGTCGGCTTAAAACATTGTATCGGCATACAATTCGCCTTACACAAACTATGGATGTTTTCTATTATCCTCTAATTATCCCAAGTCGCATTATGGAAACTAAGTTAAATTTGTAAAACATATATGAATGATATATAAATGGTGATAGGTATCAAAAAAAAGTTCGGTACTAAACGAATATTTTTATGTTTTAGCATTGAAAATGCCATTATTTGTAGTGAAAAATTACCTTTAAGGAATTCGAATAGTTATTATATGTGAATTTTAGCGTTTACGCATTATATATAACAGGACATCATTAAATATAAACAAAAATAATCATAAGTTAATGAAAGAAAGTGGAATTTTGTTTTATTTTAAGGAATGTTTTTCTACTTGCATTTTACAAAGGGAATAAGAATAATCAAGGCAATGCAATGAACAGTACACGCTTTCTTTTGTCTACGTAACTGTGTTGTTATGGCTTTTTATCTAGTAACGTACGGCGATGTCTAATACTTGCAGGCTTTTCGAATTACTTTCTTCCTGCAATGTTTCACTTGATAAAACTCATATGATTTGTGATGAATACGGAAATATTCTATGGAAAAATACATTTTATTCTAATCAACGAAACGAACGATCAGCTCTTCATCTCATCATCTACATTAATTGTTCGTGTAGATAAACTGACTGATCGAGTTTCTTGAGATGTAAGAAATCGTGTAAATTTCGGAATCACAGCAACTAAGTTATCGCAATGACCTATATTTATTTTCGCATCCCATTGAAAAGATCCCAAATACATTGACGGCTCTTGTGCTCAACATAAGCATCTAATTTTGTTAGAGAAAAATTTTCTCACTGAATAACGAACGGTTTAAATAGCCGGCGACGACAAACTGTAGCCATTTTAGTTTTATGCAAATGTTTCACAAACTTCTTTTTCTAATTTTTAATCTTTTTTGTTTCTTTTAAAATTTTTTTTTTCGTAATTATTTACTTCGTACAACTTCTTTGTTCACTTGTAAAATGGCTTTGATTTTTCGCAAAAAGCCGTTAGGTGGTTTTTTCGTTTACAAGGTTTATAAAAAAAAGTAGCATATGTTGAGAATAGAGAAAGCACAAGGTTGCTTTCAATAATTTGCAACGCTTCGATAAATGAGAAATTCTTCTAAAGTGGTGGAAATTCTCGCAGTAAATCTGTTAACGAGGAATTTTCGCAGCACTTCTGTTAAATGAGAATCTGAGATTTATTCAGAGCATTTGCATTATCAGCTGATTTCTATTGACATTAACTTGAATTACTTTAAGAAACCCAATTGCGCAAAGTTAATCAAAAAGTTCAAAATGCAATTTAACATTTCAAAAACTTTATTTTCTTTTAAAATAATTTATTATTTTCTATTTTTTATATTAGAGGCATTGCCATAAGTCCGGATGGTGTGTTACGAAAAAATCGCGTCCAAGTAAATTAATATTAAAATATTATTTTTATTTATAATACTAAAATAAAATAGTATTAAGGTAGTGGGTGTTCAATTTTGCTATTGTTAAGAATTACAAAAATTTGAATGTTCTTGTCGATTCGATTCTATATTTCAAGTAAAAAGTAGATATTTTCCAAATGCGGTCACTAAGGTATTGAAAATGATCCATAAAAAAATTGGAGATTTGAACACCGCTAGAGCTTTACCAAGGAAGAATTTCATTTCTATTCATGCTGTAGTATATATGAAATGCTTTGACCATCTCTCCAGAAATCCAAGTACAAGTTTTCTAATTCCAATATCCCCATAAACAACATATATGCTTTGATTATCATCAAATTCTGAATCAATTTAAGTTTGTCAGTCTTTCCATATCAAAAATGAAGATATGAGTTTGAAATTTGGAAAAGCGCAGATTAGTAACGAAAATTGTGTAAAATCGTTCCAAAGATGTTCTGTAGCACAACGTAAAGTGAGAAAATCACCATTTTCGAAAACCCATTACTCATAAACTACAGTAATAAAAGTCTGTACAATTTGTTTTAAGATAAAGGTGGTGTTGAAGACAATTCCGTAACAACCCATTATATTTTCTAATATGTTCAGCTTCTTGTTGAATTCTATATATTGATGCTTGGTGTGTGTTACGACAAAAAAAAAGGATACAAAATAAATGCCGGTAATTTTTTCAATCGTTTTTTTTATGCGGCTTAATATGTTAAGCAAGAAAGAAACATTAGCTCTTCACTCTTTACATATTCGTCACAAGAATTTCTTAGATATAACTTTTAAAAAACATTCTTCCGTAATTGGAATAAATGTATACTTTTTCTTCGATTCTCGACAGGAATTTACGTATAAAAAAATATTTTTCGGATGTAAAATTTAATTAAAATTTTTGTATTGAAATTGAAAAAAAAAGATAAAATTATCAAAAAATTGATAATATTTTATACATGAAAATAGAAAATTTAATAATAATGAATATATTGCATTCTTTTCGCTGACCGAAAGACTGAAGGAAATCGTCCATGTTTACTTAGTTCTTCTGTACAGATCAATATCTTCTGTAGTTGTTATTATAACGGTTATTTGTTGAATTGTTCGAATTATTGCGAAAATAATTTGATTGTTGTTGTTGCTGCTGGTGGTGCTGGTGCTGTTGCGGCTGCTGTCGATTAAAATGTTGATATCTGCTACCGGTAGCGCTGCCACCGGTGTTGTTGTTATTGTAAGTATTTTGCTGTTTATGACCGTAATGACCACCTCCATAATTAGGGCGTTCGTAATTTCCAACGTTACCGCTGCGCCATGTGCCACTGTTCTTATTAAAAAATTGATGCGTTTGTTGTCCTTGATGTTGATTTGTTTGTTGTCCGTGATGTGGATTGGCTTGTTGGCCTTGATACTGACTTGTTTGTTGTCCTTGATATTGGTAGCTTTGTTGCCGATAATTGCTGTAATTCTGGCGTTCTTCTTTCCCCTCATTTCTATATTCGCCGCCTAGACTGTTGTTGAGCAATCTATGCCCACCTTGACTGACGTAGGCCTGTGGTAAATTGTGATTAAAGCCAATTTTAGGGCGATAATTAGCATCTCTCGATTCCGGAGCCAAAATGTTGGGCGGATCAATCGCTTTCGGCAGTCTGACGGCGGGGAAAATAAAGTCTTCACCATAAGTAGGGTCCCGAAAACACACTGTCACAACATGGTTATCAGTTATGTCGTGCAAATTAATGATGGGCGACGGCAGTGTACCTTTTTGTGGCAAATTCTCTTCTGATTTCAATATAATTCCACGCATTCCATCAACTACAATGAGGACTTCAGGTGTCGTGTCAAACACTTTGTTTCTGTATTGCAGATTTAAAAATTTGTATTTAGAATTTCCTCTTGCCGCATACAAACGGCAGTCGCCTTGCTTGTTGCGTTTGATTTCCGCTTCTGTTAACAGGGTGTAATATGGTTTCAAAGCTTTAAATAGTCTTTTCTCGTCTACAAACGGCAGTAAAGCAACGCCCTGCCAGGCAAATTTTTTACCGTTTAAATCAATTTTGAAATCTTCCGGATAAAAATCTATTATCTCCGAATTTGGGTCAGACATTAGTTTGGCCCAAGGCTCCGGTACATGGGAACTGCTTGCCGCTGGGAAAACGCCCATCAATTGCTCCAAAGGATTAAAAGGCTTCGAGCCCTTTTCAAATTGTGTTGATAAGCCGGAAATATTTACAAAGTCTGAAGCAAATGGTGCATAATGATATGGGAAGTACCAATTCCATGAAGCGCATCCTTGATAATAGTACTTTAAAACCCAACACAAGCCCCGTACATATTGCAAGGCAACAGAATAGCGAAAATCTAAGTTCTCTTTATTTACATCAAATTTGGACTCATAGTATCGGTCTTTAAAACCATCTTCCCACAACCGCACCTCATCATTAGGTTCCTCCTCTTCTTCATCGTCATTATTAAAACCAGCTTGTGATGCCGTCCTTTTCGTCCCGTGGCGTTCTTGCTGTGATGGATTGGTCTGTTGCGAATTTCTTAAACTTGAGGCCTGTTCTTTGTAATTGTCAATTAATGGCAATGGATTGTTGCCCTTCCCTAAGGGTGTTAATTTAAAGGCACCAGATTGCTCCATAACGTTAGCATTATAACGGTCATCGCGCGACCGTTTCGCCTTTTCACGTGCTTTGAACTGCTGTTCCCTCCGTTGGCGTTCTTTAAAAATATGATCTTCCACTTGACCTAAATCGCTTAGAATCAATTGCACTCGCTCCAACTTAACTTCTCCTGAATCAGTTAAGTAACCGCCAGTACGGTAGACACACTTTTTATATAATTCCACTAAACGATCCACTGCACCTTCACGTATTTCAAGACTGGGTAAATGAGGCAAAAAATCATTACCCACAAAAAAACACATGAAAACCCAGTCGTCTAAGACACGTTCAAATTCATATTTGAATGGCAAGTTGGGCATATCCAAGGTCTTCTTCAGGTATTCCCTCAATACACTCAAACGTACAAAAATAAACTTTACCTCCGCCCCAATAGGCACGTCCGGTTTGAAATCTGCATTTGATACCCCGACTGCGTTCAGACCAGCGCATTTATCCATTTCATGACCAAATTGGCTACAAATATCGCAAGGTTTCGGTTTATTCGGTAAAAATTCTTCACGTATTATGGTAAAATTAGGCTCATGTGTTGCTAAGCCCAGCATTATTAGATCAGCGTCCGCGCCGCATAACACATGTTGAGTGTTAGGATCATGGTCAGGCTGAGAACGCTGTTTCCTTATAAAATCCATTATCTTATGCTCACCCTCGCCCGGAACATTGGCATCAGAGAGAATAACTTTAAGACTTTTCCAGGCGGGATTATTGTTCAAACGGTCGTGTATATAATAATGCAAGCATTGGCTTAAACGTTCCATAAACGGAGTGCCTGGTGTAATGCAGTTGGAATCGAAATGCTCCCCTTTTTCTTTTGCAGGCGGCAATACACAACCTTTGGTCAGTAGTTCGCTTCGAATTCGCTCAATCTCTAAACGCTTTTCTACCGCTTCTTTGGCTGCCCTAAATCTTCTTGATCGTTGTTGATTCATTTTAGCTCGCGGAGCCACACCATCAATTGCCATGTATAGTAATTTCCTAGGTCTCACAATATTCATGAGACGATCGATACAATCAAAAATGGCTATCATCATTTCATCCTCATTTTTGGGAGCAGGCTTATCTTCGGGATGGGTGCATGGATGTATAATACCATTCATATCCAAATATAAATTATCAAATTCAATACCATTTGGATTAGGCGAATTTCCATCATCATATATATTTTTGCCCGTATCTGGATCGACTTGTTTATTTTCCACACATTCAATTATCACACTAGGATATTTGCGACTAAGCCAACGGAAAAATGCTGGCACTCCCATATCGAAATTCAAATATTTTAAATCTTGGTTTAATTACAAATTTTCTACTTTTTAAAGTCTACGTAATTCCTCAGAATTTATGTCAATTCTTTTAAAGCTTTTATGTTCATTTATAACGAGCCACACAAAAAACGCATGTACAGAAAAATGTAGTTATCAATAGAGAGGCAAAATGGAATTAGCTTCCACATTCCAAAAGAAGTTATCGATAAATATTAGCGATCATAGTTGGATTTCATGACAGTTGAAATTAAACTGATTGATTGTAATGGCCTGGACTATTTTATCTAGAGAAATCACTTAAAGTATTCATACTGAGAGTCTTCTTCAAGTTTCGTTTGCGCCAATTGTTAACATTGCGAAAGTTTCAAAATTTTAAAGTGGAAGCTGATATTTGGTTTAATTGCAAATATCAATCTAACATGTCTGCATTCTTTGAGAAATCATTACGATCTCGACTTGTTTGCACATTTCTTTTGTAAATAAATTTCTGCTATCTTTCCGGAATGATGGCATTGATAAAAGATTTTAGTACAAAATATTAATTGTTAAGGTGCCGGTATTTGATATTCCAAGTACTCTTTGATAATGCTTCCATTTACGATTCTTTATTATATTTCTTGAACGAAGGAATGTCTTCCATAAGTGATTATAGCGTTATGAATAAATATTTCGTGACGGAGGATAGTTAGGATTATTGGTTTGGCCAGCAAATTTTCCTCAGAACATTTTCGTATAAATTAAGCCCGAATAGAGGTACCCCGAATAGAGGCATTGTTTTAATGATTTTCACAATAAATTTTTTGAATTTTGATTTTCAGAATTTTCTTCACTATAAAATTGAAAAATGAATGTTCGCCTTGTTCAACAAAATGAGAGAAAAAACATTCAAATCATTGAATTATATTAACATGTTTCCTATAAAATTTTAAATTTAATTTTTCAAATTTTTCAAATTGCAAGTGAAAGGCTTCTTTGGTTTTATATTAATTAATATTAATTTTGAATTTTGAGGAATCTAAAGAATATGCATTCAGGAAATCTAAGAATATTTCTTAAGACTCTGAAGGCAATCGAATGCCTAATCAAATAAATTTTCCTTCATCTACTAAAATAGTTGGCAAACGAAAGGTCGAATATCAATAGAATGCACTGAGTATAAATCGTTGTCCTCATTTAAAGTGTGCCAGTTTTGGACGTATAAAAATAGAGTGTGCCAGTTTTGAATGTGCGTATAAACGCACACAACCGACACCACATTAACCTCGTAGTATTGTCGCTAAAAAACATTTAGATTAATACCTTTAGGTTTGTAACTATTATTATTAATATTAATTTAGCCAGAGAATAAATTCTAAGACTAAAAGGCTTATGGTTAACATTTTACATTGTAATTTGAAATATCTGTTGTTTATAATCCAATAATATAATATATAATAGTTATTTTGCAACAGTTTTAAAATCCATCTATTTTTATGAAATAACGTGCGATAGATGAAAAGCGGACTCAAATAGGAAATTGTACACTTAAGTTACATTCCTTCATTTCATACATTCCTTTTTCAGACAATCTCAAATATCAAAAATACATTTCGTTATTCGAATTCTGCTAAATGATTAAGAAAGGTTCAATAGCATCATTTTTCATTTTGGTACAGGTTAATGTTCTCTCCGGCAATCCAGTTATCGTATGGAGCATAACGAGGACCTAATCTGGTAGTTGCGAATGTGTCATTAACTTCAATACGAGCGAGCTTCTTCTTATTTTTTATGGTAACTATAATAATTAAATATTTTGGCGTGTAACTCATTAGGTTGTGGACAGTTGCCGACTTTTCACAAAACTTTATGGGAATTAACAGATTATATCGGTTTGCACGTATACATAAAAATAAAATGAAACGAAAACAACGCACAAGAATATATAAAAACAATTTATTTCAAATTTAGAAATTATTTATCTAATGTATGTTTATCTTATCGTGTATTAGCGTAATATTTGAGAAATGCATACGCCTAAAAGGTTTAAAAGGGAGAAGAAATGACTTAGCGCAGTTATTTGAAATGTCTTCTTAGACACAAATGAAGGGTTCTAATGTATGATGGATCATAAATTAATTAATTAAAATATTAACTGCTGGTTTATGTGAAGATATGTACACGGCATTCTTGTGTGTAACAATTAAAAAAAGGGAATACATTCGATGCGGACGGATTGAACGATAATGGCGGAAAGCAAAATATGTTGAACTGTAGCAAAGACGGAAAACTGAGTGTAAATGACGGTAGGGATGGATGTAACAGAGACAACAATAGGTTAGTGATACTAAGCAAAAGCAAAATAAACTGTTGTATACGTAAAGACGTGTAGTATAATGTGTCATGATTTCTAGAATTATTGGGTAACGCAGCAGTTGCTTCGTTACAAATCATAAATGGTAATTTCCAAATCCTGAATCAATTAATACACAAAAGTGTATCTAGATATACAATAATATGTCCACTTATACCTATTCAATCTTATTTATCACTAATTAATAAACAAACTTGTTCACTTTTATGTTATTTTTATTATTTTTCATAAATTTGTGATTCATGTTTATGTTGATATCTTCATTTATGTTTCCAAACCCATATGTTTCCGTTTCCATTTTCCTGTAAAGCGGATGTCCATTAAGTTTACCACTTGGCAGATTTTAATCCGAAAACGAAAATGACCCCTCATTGTGTCGGCCCGCTAAGTGACAATATCTCGTAGGCCTTTGTTGGAGGAATGATAATTTTATGTTACCCTTCCAACTCAGTGAGTCCTCCGTTGTTGGTTTGCTTCCTCACAGAAGAAGAAAAGGATAATTTTACGCCAAATAGCAGACATCATTTTAGGAATGGGTCGCGTTCGATATTTTTTCATGTGTTGGAAACTTTTGCTTTCGGCTATATCTTCCCATTTTCTATAAGCCAACATTTCAAAGAAATACTCGTGCAGTGTTTCGCAACAGCTTTTCCAATTTGCGACAGGTTAACATAAAATTATTTTAAAGGACCTTAATGAATAGTGGTCAACAAAGATCTTTCGGGCCGAACTTAATCAATGTTTGGTAGCACATCTCATGTTTTGCTAAACAGTAAATAGTCTAAATAGTGCCATCATCCCATTGATATGCTTCACGTGGCTGATCAAGGCGATTAACGATTTGTGGAGCCTTAAATGTGTTCTGCTCAGGCGGGTTGATTTTGGGCAGTATAAGATTTGTGTAATGGATAGTTGCGCGGCTCTCCGATGATCTTCAATACAAGAAGCTGCACCCCCAGCCGATAACGTGGTTGTTTCAAAAGCATATGTTTAATTATTGTTTGTAGACCGCGTTGCAGTATTTTAGAACACTGGCGGACCAGCTTTCTTTGATTCGCTTACACAATAGCGTAGCATTGTATCAATCGAGCTTCTAAAAAATTGACCCTAATTGGCCTTTTAATATAACTATAGCTTTAAGCATTGGGCTTCGTGTTTATTATCAAGCCGAATTGTAATCTTATTTCGTTTAAAGACATCAAGAAAGTATTCAATTTTTCTCATTTTTCTTCTTAAATGTCCAGCCAGTCAATAACAGATGGTTCACTGGATTAAAAACGGAAATGCCCAGTGTGAAGTTCTTTTTGTGGGCGTTAGCAAAATTAGAGATTAATTTTAGAATATTTTTTTATTTAATTACTTCAACAGATGACTTGCTTAGTTGAGTAAAAAGAATTCAATGCGAACATGGGGTTCTCTGTTTGAACCTTAATAAAGTTGGCTGATAATTTGAATGTAAATGTATATGGATATATACGTTTGTATTATGAGTGTCATGACGTCCGACACGTAACCAAAACTAGGAGGAGGTATAGCGAATTCAAAAGAAAACATATGAAAAATTTTTTTCTTGAAGATTTTTACAAAAATTTTATATAAATATTTTTTCACTTTAAACTCATTTGTATGTGTATAAAATAATTAAAGCTAAGTACATTTAAACTATAAACACAAAAGAAAAAGGATACACCGATAATTCATTGAGATTACAATATACAATTAAAACTGTTATTACTCGTTGCTTTTAATGAGTGGAATTTTTTTGCTAAGATAGTTTCGTGTATGTTTTGCTATATACCTTTTATAATTATATATTTAAAATGTGTGTGAGTAAAATCATCGTGGTCCTTCCCGAATTTCAATTAATTTTCTTGTTTTACTTTATTATTTTAACTTTTGAAACGAAATGTTCTCGGATTTTCTTCTTCAGCTGCGAGTCAGCGAATCTACAAACAGATGATTTACTGAGTTGGGTTTAGAGACATCGTCTACAATACAAAAGCTTATTTCGTTATAAAATTTCATCCAATGTTATTAATTTTTGCGTTTTCTACGTCCATCACGTTTTTTTTTTTTTCTTTTTAGCATTTTTTAATATTTGTTGCGTTTTAAACGTCCGCCACGTCAAATTGTTTTCAATTGAAAACCTGGCCGAAATTCCTTGTTGATATTTAAATTTATTTTGACATTTCAGTTGGTTTTGTTACTCATTTCCGTTCATCGTTTTCATGTCCTATGCATTTGTAAAGGCAATTTGAAGATTCACCTATGCTTGTTATCAAAATCGATAATTTACGATCTTTGCATTTATCGTAAGTAAATCATCACTGTTTTTTTCTCATTGCTTTACACAATATTTTCTGCTTAGTTTAGTTTGCAATAAAAAATAAAAGAAAAAAAAAAACGCAGAAAAATTCTAAAAAGATGTGCAAAATTTTTATAAAATAATAAATTTTTATCAACAAAAACCATTAAAAAAAAAATAGTTAAAAAGTTTTTATAAATTCTGTTAACTTGATTAGAGAAAAACAAATCGTGGAAAACGACGAATTCGTATAACTTTGGAAGTAATGGCGAAAATATTGGTAAGTGTGAAAGAGCAAAAGTAAAAAGAAAAAAGTCAAGACGTGGTAAATTGATTTAATAGTTTTACATATGTTTAGATGGTACAAACATATACAAAAAACAAACAAAAAGTACACTGAAAAACTTAAAAGTATAAACACATAAACATTTAGTGAAATTTGCGTAAAACTTAAATTGTCTTAACAACAATATTGCCTACAAAAGGTTTTCTTCTCAACATGTGAAGCGGAATCTGTTGTTTTTACTCTTGTTGTGCTAATTACTGCATGTCATAAAATGATGTTAATCGGTGATAGTGGAGCTATTATATTTTTCTTTTTCAACAAGAATATCTACAATGTTCCTTTTTCGTTTAGTACAATTTCGATAAAGGAAATGCAATTTGCATCTGATATGTATCTCTCGGTTATACATACATAACATTAGTTGGTACAACATATTAAAGCTTCCTTAACCTGCTTTTTTGTTTGATATATATTTGGAGATACTTTTGCTTTTTAAAAGTTAAAGCAATAATAAAATTATTGTAGTTGCGTAACAATAACATTTTCAATACAGTATTGTTTTTATAAACATTATAGTTGTTATCAGTTAATCTTTCTATTGTATACAATCGGTAGCTTTACGATTACGCGCAAGCATATCAAACAATAAGTAAATAATGTATTTTTTGCAATTGTTGTTGACTTCTGCTCTTTTCTTTTGGCTAAAAGTTTACTAAACGTTTGTAGCATAACATAAAGCATACATAGTTTTAGTTACCTGGAACAGAAAGGCTAGCTAGTTTTAATTATTTTTCTAATGAAACAGTGATCAAGTTTCGAATGTTCTCATAACTCTTGCCGGACTAAGTTCAAAATTCAGTTAAATCGATCGCTTTCCCTTGCTTAAATTACCTGCCCGCAATTCTTTCTAACCCCTCTTTTACTCCTGAGTTTCAAGCTCGTTACCAAATTTTGCTCACACGTTAAATTAAGAGAATTAAAAGAAACAAGTTTCTCCGATTGGCTAAACCCTTTCGGAACTATTATCAAAATAAAAGGTCGTAAGAGCTATTAAGGTCAAGCGAAATATATAACTTCTTTCCAGCTTTTTTTTATACCTCTTGTAATGATTGCCTCTTAATAATTTTTAAATAAGAGCATGAGTTTTTAATTACCATTTAAAATTGTAATTCTTTAATCATTTTTCTTAACATGTACGTAAACGAACCGCCTTTAAGCGTATCCTTTATTGTTTTATATCTACTACTATGGTTTGCTATTGAAATAATCAATGAAATTTTTTCAACGTTTGTACGTAAAGTAACATTGCATTTAAAAAACTTATAGTGCGAATGATGCAGTTGCAGTCCTTTTGTTACTGTGTGTCTTTTTAGATTGGTTTTTGGCGAAAAGCCAATTTTTTGTACACATATATAAGCACCAGTAAGTAACAGATTGAGAAAAGGGGTAATAATATTTACTTTGAGATTCGGTAACATCATCCAGTGGTCCCTCACCACGGAAGGAAAACTTAATCAGGAAAGGGGAAGTTTAACGTGAATATATGCTTATTTAAAAGCCACAGCTGAGACTTCAACATAAATTTAATTCGCACGGCCAAAGCATTGCTACCTATAACCTAAAAAAGCAATTAACCTAAAATATGGTATACATTATTCGCAGTACTATGTAAAAATTCATCGCAGAAACGGCCGTGAACGCGACCAACAAAAAAATTGTTAAAAGTATTTTTGAAAATCACCTTAAGGGTCAATAAAGAACCGATCGTGCTCTCTAACTGACACGGCCCTAATTAAAAATACATTTCGATTTTTGTAGGTGTGGGTTTGAGATGAAGGATATCAAAGATTGATTATGTCAAATATTTATTCTATACGAACAGAATCTCTGCTTACATTCGATATTACATAAATAACTTTATTGAATCAGTTAAAAAAAAAAAAAGTAAGAAAATTATATTCCGTTGTGATCGAATCTTATGCAGCCGTCACCGTTAAAGAAGAAAAATAGCTACATTTTCATAAACTATGAAATTGGGTGGACGCGGTTTGTGTTATGTTTTGTATTTTGAGAATAAAAGTGGAAGTGGAAGTTTATACGGTGTGTGTGTTGTGCTTTATGAGTAACAAGCAAAAAACACAGCTCACAGCTTTTGTTACGTAAGCGTGTGATTTGAAGACTTTGGATCGTTTTCATATTCCACTTTTTGCAAACGGAGGAGAGTTTACCTCAGATACTGCACAATTGGACACACGGGCTTACTTAGGCATACTTCGGGTTTGAAGCTGGCGTGGAATTTATATAATTTATGGGGTTTTCGAAGTTTGCTTCCCTGCCTTATGAAGATTTTGAAAAAAAAAGAAGAAATTATAACACACTATAAAGTTGAGTAGGCGCGGCCAATTTGTTCCATTTTTGAAAAACTGATACTAATACTATAGGCTTATTCACTGACCGATTTGAACGATTTGCGACAAGTTCATTCAGAATGTGGACAGATTCCTACAGATCAAGAATGCTTTGTGGGGTCTCTGAAGCTTCCTTCTGTGTGGTACAAACGTGTTGACAAAGTGAAAGACATCCACAATCCCCCGCTGAAGCGTATGATAATTAGAATTTTAGACTACCTTTTCAAGGTTAAACGCCTTACTTAACGCATTTAGTCTTCAATGATTTATTCTTAATATGTACACAAACGCGATATTCCCTTCAATCTTCGGCGATATTTACCTTTATAATACCTTTGGCGGCTCGCTTGAAGCCGCGATTATAACGAACGCGGACTGGCATCAACCTACATAAAGTTGTCGCAAGCTAAGGCATATTTTTATTCCACAAAACATATAATTGTGCTGTCATTGAAGAATATGCTCTGACAAGTTGACATGCCAAATGAAATTGGAATAAATAGGACGGCATAACCACAGGGAGAAATTAGGCTTTTCCACGAAGAGATTCAATACAAATTTAGGTATAATTTATTAGCTATAAATATAGACAGAATTCTATAAATAAATCTAACGTTCCTTCGAAAAAGTCTCAATTGCATTAATATTTGAATTTCTTCGTAATTCAATCTTCGATCGCAAAAAGAAACCGTTTCTGCAAAATCTTAAGCTAATTATTATAGTTTAATATTAGTCAACGACTTTGTATATTGTAATTAAACTTTCGATAACAACGTTGATGATTGTAGTAATATATCAAAAAATAAAGTTTAATGGTCGACTGAAATGTTATGAAGCTTAGTGTCGTCAAGTTTTGTTAACTCATTTGTTATCTGGATTCATTAACGTAACGGCCGCCTACGTTTCTTCATTCTATTTAATGTTGTTACTACTCTTATATATGGCATTGGATGAAAGTATTTTGATTTTTTACTATATTTTGTTGAGACTCTATACATTTGCTTAAATATGATTAACCGCTACATTTATACATCAAAAAGCACAAAATTTATTATTGACTTATAAAAGTGCGAGACTACAGAAGCAAGTTCTCTTCCTGAAACGGAATACTTGATGTAATTAAACTTGCGACCGTAAGTCTACGCACCTGAACAAAGAACATTTAATATATTTTTATGCAACTACCACCGAGAGAGATGGGGATATATTCGTTTAATCAAAACGTTTGCAACACCCACAAGGGAGCTCCAGCGACCACATACAATATTCTTGGTCAGTATCGAACTGTGAATCGATTGAAACAAGTCCACCTGTGTAAGGTCTGGGCCAAGCAATCGCTGGTCGCAAAACTAAAGATATCGGCATCAGTTTTGGCAAACAGTTGAGAGATTTTGCGTGCAGATTTGCGTTGAAAATCGGACACGCCCATAGCGCAACGGAAACAGCAAATCTCTAGTTTTGAAAGCAAAAAAATTGGCTTATTTTATGGCTACTTGTAAGCTACAAGAGATGCAAATATAAAAATTGGCCCTTATTTTCTATTAGTGATTTTCTAATAACTATACCAATATCTGTATAAAAGTGAAAACCTCTTCTTTCTAGATCTTCTGCTCGGTACTCTTCGAAAGATTAAGTCACAGGCGAGCACAATTTTCTTACTTTTTATATATATGACTGAAATAGGACGTAATCCAAATTTGCTGTTAACTGAGTATTTTCTTATTTTTCTTATTTCTTTTGTTATGTTAATTAAAAAATTTTAGTAAAAAAAAGAAATATGAAAAATGTGTTTGGCAGCGAACGTAGTTAAATATTTTTCCGCGTAGTATTGTTGATGCTTAACTATCGGGCAACACTCACCTGATTGCCTTAAATGAACTTGTGCTGAAAAGGTGACATTTCAGCTTACATTTTTTGTGGAGATACTTCTCTAATTCTTTGCTCGCATAAAAAGTTATATTGATTTGAAAATGAGTGAAATATCTGAAGAAATACGCTGTGTGTGATGCCTTTTTACTAATAAAAAATGTAAAGACGCTGCACAAAAAAGAAATTGTGTGTGATTGAAAGAATGCTGTAAGCGAACGGAAGACCCAGGAGTGGTCTGCTCAATTGCGTTCGGGCAATTTCCAGGTCAAAGATGTACCTCGTAGTTGCTGAAAAAGTCGATGAAATTTTGCAACTCGTGGAGCAGGACCGCCAAGGCAAACTGTCAGAGAATAGCAGTGGGACTAAACATCAACCCCATGACAGTTTGGGATCATTTGGAACGAGCAGGCTACAAAAAGAAGCTTTCAAAACTGTGGAAACTTTTCAATACTACCTAATATATCCATCTAGCTATACCTGGTACATAGTTTCATTAAGGCGGTTGCGTACAGAATACATTAGCAAATTATCGAACGACTACTAGAAACTTCTATTAATTTTTTTCTTTTCATGTGTCTTGTGTGTGCAAAAATTGAAATAACGCGTTAGTGCCACTGATATATTATTGATATTGTTTCCTCTACAACTTGTTATAACTTGTCATTGTTGTCTGTTTTCTAAACTAATTTAATTATTGAAATTTACGTGTGTGTGTGTGTGTGTCTGTAGTAATCTATGTTTTGGTTCTACACGTCATACCTTTTATTTAGTAGCTTCTCTATACCAAACATTGATTGATTAACAGTCAATTAATCCCTTACTATGTTAGACAAGAATTTATATATTCATTGTCATCGTAATGATAACGTTAATTTTATAAGATTTGCGGGAACCTAAACGAGAATTTTTTTTGTCAATCCTATTAAAATTTAAAAGCTAGCGGTCTGGCTGCCTACTTTTCCGTTATACGAATCATTCAATCAATGAAGAATTGTGCGAAATTTTTAAAAGAACTGGTTTTCTCCGCTATAGCTAAGACTCCCAAAATATTACTGGCTAAAGTAATTACACTTATACACGTTGTTCTTCTATAGCTGCTTCCTGAAAATTAAATGTTCATTTCATCAAAACGTCTGCAACATCCGTAAAAAAAACAGGAATTTGTTTTTGCTCGTTATTTGTAAACTGCAACAGATGCAACAATAAAAATTTCTACTTATATCCTAAAGGCAATCCTATAGTATCTGCATATAGATGGTAAAGCTTTAGCGACCCCACAAATATTCTCTTCAGCCGCGTCAAATTCGGAATCCAAGTAATGTCTGTCTCGGAGTGCGTCGATCTGTCCCTTTGGCCATCTACGTAATACACGTGGTATCGTGACGGTTACGGATTCAAACTTATCATACGATAAATTACAGTGGACATAGCATAAAAAGTTTTAAAAGTTTCTACAAAAACCCAAATGATCAGCCTCGCCCACCCAATCTTATAGAATACGAAATTTTTTTTTTTTTTTTTTGAGTAAATATCACAGGTATAAAAGATTAGATCATAGCCGAATAACCCTGTCTTACCTGTTTAAAATGAACTTGATGGGTTATACAAGAATTTCTTTTTGAATTGCACTCGATAGGTTTAATAATCGCAATACGATTGCGGGAGTGTAACATCTGTGCTTACGACACCTAAGGCTTTGGAGTTAAATGTGAGAAATTCATTTCATTTTTCACTAACACACTTAGACGACGTATGCAATTTAACTTGAAATATTATATATTTTGTTTTCTTTTCTTTGTTATCTATTGTCCTTGTCTAATGTTGATTTATATAACCTTGAACTTTAAATTTAAGCTGTTCTGTATAGCAATTCTCAGGTATGCATAAACGGTGAATAGAGCGCTTGATTGAAATGCTTACATGTACAGGCTTGTGTGCTGGCATAATTTATTGTTGACTGGTACAAAGACCTGTAATAGGAGAAAAATATTTTAAGATAGAGATAGAGTTAAACCACGTGAGATTCTCTTACGCTTGAAGTTTCGTTTTCTTTTTTTTTTTCGTTTCCAACGATACGACTGTTTGTCCAATGCTTGGAGATCTTCGCGAGTAGTCCTTGTCAATGCCCATTGTCTATTGCAGACTTTTTGTTTTTCATTCTTAGTCTATTAAAATCACGGTTAAACAATCGACCAAAGCTTGGTTTAAAATTGTATAATTTTACTTGGTGTTGGTGTTCGCTAATCAAAGTAAGCTTTAAAATTTCTGTTATTTGCATCTGGGTATGTAACGTTAATTGTTTTTGCTTTAAAGAATATTTGAACTTATGCGTCAATGCCTCAATCATTTACCTTGAATTTTGTAATCGTGAAAGTTCTAATGTCAGCCGATATTAGGGTTTCATGTGATTATTCATCAACTCGGAATCTCAAGCTGATCTGAATAAACATTACGTTAAGATAAAAGTTTGTTACGTGTTTACCAGTAGGAAGTTTTGGAATCTGAGAACTTTTGCAACACAAATTCGTTCAGGGCATAGCGCACTGAAAATGAAAAGCGACAGTCCATACATAGTTACATAGCTTTTATATAAGCGAACTACAATCTTTAAAATTCGATTGTTTATAAAGTAGTGCGGAGAAGATAGTATTGAAAAATATACACTGTATGAGCGCAACATATATTGATTTTTAGTCTTTCTTTTTAAGTCAGCTATAACTTTCATACACATAGAACCAAACATTCCTAAGTAAACTTGTTATTGCGTGCGGTTCGCAAAAATGCTTTGGTATGCTAAAGACAAATTACTTTTACTGAGAATAAACCTTTTAAAATTCTGTTTTGTATTTGCTTTGGATTAACTGTTGAAATTTCAAACGTGGCCAAAAAAAAATAGAGTACTTTATGCAGTATTCACATTCAAAACAAATGCTTTCTATGAGTGATAAGGATTTAAAATGTGTAATTACTGGCGATGAAACTTGAATATTTGCCTATGACCTGGAAACAGCTTAACAATCTAGTCAATATCGTGCTACAGATGAATCAAAAAAAAAAAAAAAAACGCTGACAACAAGATTGTATAACAAAACCCAAAGGAAAAACGCCGCCATTACAAGGAACGTATAGCAAAATTTATGGCAGCTGGTCCCCCAACAGTCATACCGACCTAGCAAAGCAATACACACGTCGATGTTGCGACGCGAATATTTAAAAAAATATGCGATATCAGTACTGTTTGTCCACAGCATTATGGAAATGGTTCTGCTTGAAGAATCGATTCGATTTGTCACTTTGAATGTTGTAAACGATTTTATATTTTCGATATTTCGGAATAAAGCGCATTTTACCCAACGATTTCCAATTCCATTAAGGGTTTTACATTTTCATACTTTTGCCTCTAGCGTAAAGGGGTTGACCTTCGATATTCTCAAGATTTGCTTTTTTATAATAAAGATATATTATAGAATTTTTTTCTATTTTTCTGTTACATGAGAAAAGCTGAATGTTTACTTGAGTATATTGCAACGTGTGTGTGAATAATTCACAGGCAATTGCTAAATTCTATTGTGCAAAGCAATGTCGTTATTGCAGATTTTCTAAACATTTTCCGCTTAGCGACTCCCTATGGACAAACCTTAGAGTTGAAAACATTATTTAATCGACAGAAAATGAAAGTGTGCTCTGGATTACTGAAACGTTTTTTTTTTTGTCCCTTAACTTTGCCTTCGAAACATTCTTTAGCTGCTAGTGACATTTTTAAAAATTTCTTGGCTCTGTAAACCCAAGTTAGAAATTTCATTGACAAAACCAAAGAAATTGTATGCCGTAAGGTTTCGTTGTGAAATTTACAGAATTCTGTGCTTTGCTGCACTGCTTAATGCAACAAATTGTAGGAAAAGTACAAACTATCAGAATAAAAATTTTTCATAAAAAATTTCGCATAAATTTTTTAGATGAACTAACTAGACCTACCCTTCCAAATGCAGATATCAACCGCTTAACACAGTACCTCTAAAGCATGGTTTCGATACAACACCAGTACTTATCGCGTCGATATACATCATTTCAAGATATCATATAACACGGTTTCGATATAACACGGTATACATAAAGTTTCATAAAGCACGGTTTCGATACAGGACGGCACCAAGCAACCGTGTTAAGCCGGGGACGCTTGCTTATACATTCCTAAACACTGCGATGTGTATTCGTTGCCTGTATGTCGACTGTTGATGGGTGTTATTCACATTTGGGAAAATTAAGATAGAAAACTTAGCTTCCTCCATATTTTATGATCTTAGTGGAAGCCTGCAGATCAAAATGTTAAGATTAGCCATGATCTGGTTGCGAGGCGTAAAATATTGTAATTCGCTTAAATATAACAGTTATTAGTTTGCAATTTTTGTACAAATATTTCGTATAGTCATTTAAGAAATGAGCATAAAAATAATTCCGATCAAGTTCTTGGCGCATTTATTAGGTGTTTGCAAGCATTTTGATCACTTTTTCACTTGAAAAAGGCATTTATTCTGGAACATTAGCGCAATATATATTAGTCAGAATAGTTTTCATAATTTTCTACAACATTTTACAATATTTTAGGCGATATCATGGTGATATCATTTCGAAAGAACTTGCATTGGTTTGGCAGCGATCCAACCACCAATCCATTTTTGCACGTCTTAAACTTTGCGGATGCGCGTGCCAGCCGAGCCATGCTCAACCGATCTGAACAAGTTGTAATGAAAAGGCGCCCTGTCTGGCGAGTACGCTGGGTATGGCAGAACTTCCCATTCGTGCTGCAATAGTGTATCCTGAACAATTCCTGCAACAAGTGGCCAAAAAATGTCACTTTCAGTTAATTCGTCGCTACATTTTGGAGTATGACCGAATAGCTTCTCACCGCGTTTGGTGGGCTTCGTCATCAAAGTTTGTCAAAATAAAAATACAAGTAATGAAGGCCGAAAATGCATTTTGAGCATTGTATGAGCAGCGTCGGTGTACGCTGAATAAATCAATAATGTTAAATGGAAAACTGTTATTTTATGTAGAGGAAGGTCGAAATCGTCGAGTTCAACCGTTACGTACACTGGTATTTCCCATTTCTTCATCATTTTTACGTGTAGAAGTCGCTGATCAAAATTTTCGCAAATGCCTAATAGTTACATTTACCGAAATACTCTTGTCATTTTTGTACATTAGTTTAAAGTAGTGTGTATTAAAGGTTATTTATTTAAGTAACATTTTTGAATGTCGTGATTGTTATACGGTACACGTGAAAAGGTGAATGTTTTTGACGCACAAGGAAAAGCAACGTTAAGTAACGCTGATAAAAGCAATTTTTACATCGTTCACATAAGTTGACACTTTGTACACTAAAGAGAGACTAAAAATATGGTTATGTAAATTTCTACAAATTGAAAAGCACATTCTCATTGCACAACAAAACGAGAAGAAGACAGCAATAATTAGCATAAATTAATAATTTCTTCATTTTTCACAATTTCTTTCATTATTAAACGTGTTTTTATTTTTTTGTTTGACTTTTTCAGGTATAATATGCCAATTTGGAATGTCAGTAGAATGCCATATAAATTTTTAAAACTATATATTGAAAAATGGAAGCAATATCCAAGATTTCCCTGATATTGATTCTGTTGTTAACTGTGGACGTTTATAATACTTCTTTGTGGTCATGGTCGCCGTATTTGAATGCGATAAGTGCGAGATATAATGAACTTACCACCTTAAGATCCCCTCATTTTGTAGAGGCAACAACCAGTTCTCTTGCAGGAAACCGGTTGCGACGTCAACAAATTGACGAAGAACTTAACAATGCAAAAGGTTCATGTGTTTCAAAGTTTACAAGTGAGAATGCAGAGCGACAATATCAAGTTCGCTATCATAATAAACATATGCAATTAGGCGAAGAAAAGCATCCAGCACCAGAGACCACAATATTTAGTTACAAAATTCATAATCCATTTGCGATATTCGGTGATGATGTTGGTAGTGAGAGTAGTGATACATCAGTTTTGTCTTCCAAAGAAAAATTTGATACAGCATCTTATGCGGGTGAAGACACTATATTACGTAATGTTTTATATGATTATACAGGTGATGCGATCGAGAATGAAGCAATTTCTTCTCTTAGTGAACAAAGTGACTTTAAGGTTTTCAAGTTGTATTGCACAAACGCCTCCATAACGACAATCAATGAGGAATTGAAAGCGAAAAAATTTATAAAATATGCACATATAATATTGCAGCATTGTTACAATGTCGGCAACGGGGAGGCACGTCTACATTTACAGCAGTTCGAAAGCGTACGAGATTTTCAATGGGTGCATAGTGATGTAAAAGATCGCCAGCTAGAAGCCCTATTCACCAATTATGAACTGAATTTCGAATACTTGGAATCACTTGATTTATCAGAAAATCATATAGAATGCATAGACTGGGTCCGACCTCAGGTAGTGCGTCGTTTAAAAGTACTTAAACTTAATGAAAATCGGATTAATTCTGAGCAGTGCAGTTTTTCTCCGTTGCATCATTCCAATCTCTTGATAGAACTGCGCTTGGATAGAAATCGTTTATATACACTTAATGGCAAATTTTTAAATAATCTTAGTGAACTTAAAGTTTTGAATTTGACCGACAACTTTTTAAATGATCTTCCGCGTAATACTTTTGATGGAATTTTCAAATTGCAACGCTTGCATTTAGCCAAGAATAAGCTAAGAGTCTTACCATTTCAATTGTTTCGCAACATGGGTGAACTTCAAATTCTTAATCTGGCGGACAATCATTTGGTTTCATTTCCAGATAATTTCTTTGCTTTAAACGGAGAATTACGTATATTGCAGTTGCAACGAAATAGTTTGCAGAATATTAGTAAAAATACTTTTTATAATTTACAAAAATTATTGCATTTGGATATATCCGAAAATGAAATCTCCTACATCGATCGGAAGGCTTTTGAATCGTTGAACTCATTAATTACGTTAAATATATCGGCCAATAATATTAGTGTTATCTCATCCATACTCTTCCAGCCGTTGCATAAACTACAACATTTGGATTTAAGTTACAATCGTTTTACTCAATTACCCAGCGGATTGTTTATGAATCAGAAGAGTTTAGTATCATTGCGCATAGATCACACGCCGCTGGAAAAATTGAATAACTGGATATCACGTAGTGATAATTCCCATGTGAATCCGGATGTGTTGCAACGTTTGACCCATTTATCATTACAACATAACTCGCAATTGCGCAAACTCAGCAAAACTTTGTTTCTTAATGTACCCCACCTCAAGGTGCTGCTTCTGGCCCATAATTCGCTTCAACAACTCCCAGTAGAAATCTCTTCACTGGGTCTTTTGGAACGTCTCAACATTGGCTACAATGATTTATCCTATCTACCCGAAGGCATCGGTTCATTGCCGCAGATACGCTTCATCAACATACTGAACAATGATTATATCTGTGATTGTAAAATGCATTGGTTGGCTTATTGGCTTACGGCCGATAATACTACACTACGTCTTGACGATGCGGCTGGGAGTTCTGAAAGTTTTTCATTGCAGGCTGCGACAACTGAAGATTTGGAAGTTTTGATTAATGCGTTGCAATGCTTGCATGGTTACCCGGGCGACATGATTACCGTATTGAAAAGTCTGAATTGCACTAAACCAGTTTTGCAAAATGTCACCGAATCAAAAATGCATGAATTGCGATCTACTGCCAAGCTAGACTGTAGTTTTTCGGGCAGTCCTTCACCAAACGTTATTTGGGTATGTTATTTAGTCCGTCTTTTTTTTAAATTTTTCATGATACATTTATTTAGGTAACGCCAAACAATAAAATATTGCGGTACCATGCGGATCCGGATAAACGTCCAGTTATTATCAATCACAACGACAAAGGATTGGATAGATTGCAGTTAAATGCATTGACCAACGATGAGGTGCCGTTAAATGTAAGCCTACAGCGTGTTGATGCAATAGACCGTGTCGCATTGATCGAGAACGGTTCTTTGTTGGTTAGTAATATTACACGACTAGATAGTGGCCTTTACACTTGTTACGCCTATAATGTAATGGGTAATGCTTCAGCATTCATAAGGTTGGTTTGAATACAAATATGAAAATAGATCACAATATTGAAAAAACTTTAATCGTTGCAGACTTCAAATAGATCCTATTATTTTTTATCGCGTTAAAATTGGCAGTTTATTATCTGGTGTAGCAGCTGCCACTGCTTTCCTAGTCCTCACCCTTATTGTGCAGGGCATACGGGCATTATGTCATAAGTATAATGATTGCATTTTAGATCTTCTTACACGTGTTACTCAATTTCGTATTTCAATTATTTGGTTGCTTTAGATGCGGACTGTGTAACAAATTTAATTGCTGCGGTACGCGGTCTAAGCAATCACCTAGAGCCAAACAAATATACGCCATGTTGGATAGCATTGAGAGCTATAAAAGTCAACAATTAGAACGTTTGAGGGAAAATTATGCCCAGCAGGTATGTTTATTAACTAAAAGATTCATTATTAAGAGAAGGGGGAGTATACAACGTCAACACCAACTACGAGATCGAGTTGCTTTGAAAGTGAATCTTAATATCGAACGCTAATAACAAGAATCAATCGAACTGTTTGCTGTCCAACAGGCACAAAAGTGCAAAGGTATGCATGACAGAGTCGATTCCTTCCGATTATGTCGATGGATCGAACGTTCCCAGAGCAGCGCTCTGCTTTGAGCGAAGACGTTTACATAAAAAATTGCAGGGATATTTCGCAGCAAAAGGGGAAGATATTCGCTGTCGCGGTATCTATAAATTCCCCGAAAGATAGCAAAATATGTAATTGACCCAACGGTACATTGGCAAGGCACGTCCAGGGTCCAGTTGGTTAGATTGGGAAATCGTTTGTAAGATAACTATCTACAGAGTTCTTGTATCAGTAGTTCTTAGTATCAGTAGTAAAGTCGAATCAACCATTTTTTTCGAACTTTTACGCTGACCCACATTCGGGCGATATATATGACGAATAAGAATTTGCGGTTTTTAGTTTGTAAAATGAGCAAGAAGCTCTATAAGGTCGTAGAAATACGAAAGCAATGGCTTGGTCTTGAAATATATGCGATATATGATGTACATAACAAGATGTATACTAAAAGGAACGGCTTTTCATATTGATGAAGTTATTTTTGTGGGCGTGGTGTATTAAACATATTGTTATATTACTATGTTCAAAGAAAGGGCAAAGAAAGTGTTTTTTTATGCGAATAAATGGTGCAATATTTTATTTATTTATTTTGTTCTCATCAAGGTACATCGGATACGTGAGAATTGTGCCCAGCAAGTGGAGTGGATACAAAGTAGTTACACTACACAAGCGAAACATTTAAAAGAGTTTCGTGATCTTGGTTCCAGTCATTTGACAGCGTTAAAAGATCAGTATTATGATCAGGTAAACCTTTATTCATATCAATGTAATCGAAAATAACTTTCGCGTTTGGCTGGCAGGTAAAGAAAGTCAGAGATTATTCCACTGGTCAATTAAATTGGGTTCGCGAAAATTATGTTTTCCAACGTAATAAAATACGCAAATTCAGTGCTCATCAGGTTTTGCGTTTACGTGAAGGCTACAAATATCAACAGCAAACTCTCAATAAAGTCTTAGAAAATTTACCGAGTTTCTACTTCGAAAATTGTCGTGGTCACTGCGATGATGATATTACCGATGGTAAGTGTTCTCCAAGCTTTATGTGGTTATGCCTGCGTATACCATAACTTTTTCAATCCTGCGAACTATAATGCAAAGAAATGAAGAAAACTTGCTCAATTGAAAGAAGTTGTTGGTTGATCTTTGAGTATAATGAAACTGAAAATATTATAAACAAGAATGAATAATATATAATATGGGATATAAAGGTGCGTAAAGTTCATAAAATTTTATAATTCTCGACAGTCCAAAGTCAAAGAATATTTGACGCTTTCGATTACATAAACAGTGTTTCAAAAAAATATTTTATAAA
Source organism: Glossina morsitans morsitans (assembly GCA_001077435.1). Lineage (NCBI taxonomy): Eukaryota > Metazoa > Arthropoda > Insecta > Diptera > Glossinidae > Glossina > Glossina morsitans. Next base: position 44,893 of record CCAG010013125.1, on the reverse strand, counting down.
ATTATATAAAAATATGATAATAGGTAAAAAAACAAAGAAAAAAACGAAATAAATAAATAAATCTTGACCAGCGTTGTACGTGACTACGTTAATATTTCCCGCGTGATATAAAAGTATGAACTGTAATTGACGCTTAGCGAACGAGCGCATTTTCTATGACCAGTAGGACGGATTTATAAGAAATTAGCATAACGGTAATAAGTCTGTATCAGAAATATCGCAATTATCACTTTCAGCTTGATCTATTGTTGCATGCATAATTAGGGCCGACCCTAATAGATTTCCTAAAATATCACGACATGCCGCCTATATGGCGACATTCGTTTTTATTTTTAGAATATTTATAATGCCGAGAGTATGGCGGCATTCGTTTGTTAAGGGTTAATATATAGTTGGGATTTTGTCTACCAAAATGCTTTTGCCATTTTCTCAAAATTACCTCTTTAACATCAAATTCTCGTTATTAACTAAAATTTGAAATACGCAGGGGAGGGATACCATCAGATCGGGATTATAGGATAGTGCACAAAATCCAAAAGGTAGAAAATATATGCTTCACAAATGGCTTCGATAACGATCGTCGAGCATTGTACGGAAGAAAATCCAATTTAGCATTATATCAAGGCCGGTCTGTTTTACAACTGCTGTCTTAGATATCACATATCTTTCTGGCGGCTTCAAGCCCAAGGTAAAATGTTTGTATTTGCCCCTATTAAAGGTAACGTTTTTGGAAGAGATCGAATAAACACTTTCGTAGTACGCTTGGAACCGTTAATATGAGTGTTGCATAAGTTTCAAAAAAACTGCAACGTTACTTATTTACGAACGTTGAAATCGCCTTCAAGTCAACAAAACACAAACACAAAATTATGAATGTTTGAAAACAATCTTTTCAAATAGATCTCAAATAATTGACAAAATGTATGTATCCTTTTTGGTTTCAATGCCTGTGTTGGTTGCTGAGCAAGACAGAGCAAGACATTCGTATTGTCAATTAGTAATTCACTGGAAAATCATTGCTAATCGGTCGTTGTAAAAGCGAACTCTTAAATAGATATAAAGGTATTGGTTACTATTTAACTTAAGATTTAATATCTTTTTTTTTGGAAAGTACAGCAAAGGAGTTTAAATTCAAATTAATGTATTTGACAACATATCAGTAATATATAAAAGATGTTATTTAATGGGCTAGTTAGCAATACTATTCTCAATATGTACATATATATAATTTTGATTGTTTGCATTTCCCTTCTTTCGTTTGTAAGTCTATTTGATTGAAATATATTTCAGATATAGATTTTTATATTAAAACCAAAATGGCTTCAAGTGATCAAAATCAACAAAAAATGCTGCAGGAGCAATTAAACATGATTCCATTATCCGTGCATCATCCATCGTTCAATTTCAAAGAGATCAAAGAATTACACAAACTCAAGTCGAAATTAATGAGCAACAATTCGGCAAGTAAAGCTTCCATTTATTATACACCACCGGAAGAAGAGCCTAAATACACACAGAATTTACAAACATCTCCCATACATATAAATTATATCAATGAGAATCTTGATCATGTAAAATTAGAATTGGAAGATCATAAAGTAAATTCACAACTTTTGCTATTGAATACACCCACAACACTTGAAAATACCAACTTGACTTTTAGTATTAAAGGCGTAGAGGTAGATAATTTCAGTTTGGGTGCAACACTTCCAACATTAAGTCAATTGAACATCAACTCAGAGCATCCAGTAGGTGCAGGTAGCATTGAGGATAATAGTTATGCGGCATCAATTATCGATAAACTGGCGGCTGTCAACAGAGATGATAGACGTTCAGAATTATTTGATGGTAAATAAATAAATATATAAATGAAAACTCTTTGGTAAAGATTTGTTATTTTTAATGGCAGACGCTGTCCCTTCTGGAGATCAAAACATCGAATTGAATATTTTACAGGATTTTAAAGATACAAATGATGTGAAAAATTCAAAGTCTTGCCCTGCCATCTATAAAATATCAAAACGAAGAGACGGCACCACTTTGCACGAATTGTTGACAGACAATTTGCGTCATGGAACACGTTTGAATCCGATCAACCACCCTTCGTATGAGGAGGTCGAAACTCCTTTACATTTAAGTCCTCCGGCTGTTGAGAATTTATTGCTTAGAGAGAAACTTAACATTGTACTTGATGAAAATGGCAAATCTGCTTTGTATGATAATTGCAATAGGTCGATATCAGCAGAACAAGGTGTGAAAAAAAGAGATGCTAGCAATGTAACGGAACCTGTAACCACTAAACTGACAAATACCGCTTATGAAGATATTTCAAAGCGCTCGTCTTCAGTTTCAACAAATTGTGATTCCAGTAGTTCTGGCTGTGGTAGTTCCGTAGCTGCGGATACATCTTCCAGCCCTGCTTTTTCTCCTAAGTTCTCTCCTTCTGCAGTTGACGCTTAGCATCGTCATAACTGTACTAAATCCATCATCAAATTTTTTAGAGAGATTCTTTTTATTATAATTATTTTTTCTTTTTAAAATATAAGCAAAAGTAAGTAATTTTAAAATAAATTTACATACACTTAATAAAAAAAAAGGTTAGAAGAAGTGAAAAACTCATTGTAAAATTTATAAGCAAATTCAATACATGCCAATCCAATCAGCAAACACGCTTATATATATAAATGTATATATATATAAGATTAATAAAATTTTTTAGATCAATTGGATGAAAAAAAAAATATTTTTAAATCAAAGGATATACCCTTACCTGCAAATATTAAATATTTATTTGTAGTTGTTAATAATCAATACACACACATATATTACATGTAGTCAACTTGCGAAGATTTTAAAAAAATCAGCTCAACGTAAATAGTATACAATGACATTTTTACGAATAAGTAATAAACTTAAATTCGTTTTAAAGCGAATTTCGGATACCGACCACCTCAAGCAAAAATGAAATATAGCAGCTTCGTTTGTTTGTTTGTTTGTGTGGGCATGCAAGAATAAATTATTAAAAATAATACTGATATAAAATTGTAGTTCCTTGCTTTTTTGCACCTGGCAATCGCGGCGTACGCATTCGTTGAAAAATACGTGCACTTTGCAACTTGATCCGTGAATGTGAAGTAATCACAGATCTGTAAAATTTCCGGCATACTAAATGATAAAATGAAATATTTGGCGTCTCGGATTCACCTTACATTCAATTGCCACTTATTTTCGGGATTTATGAACTTAATGGAAAAACTAGCTTTCTCTAAATATTTCGGTGGAAGGTATAAAAGAAATGAAAATTATTTAAAAAAAAAAGTTGAAAAAAAAAATAGTTGAAAACTTTATCATTGTGATTATTTCATGTTATAATGTTTTAAAACATACATGTGAAAAGCATACATATTCATTAAATTTTTAATAAAAAATCAAATTTCAAAAAAAAAAAAAATTTTAATTATAGTTAAATGTCAAGATCGGAAGAGCGCGATTTTTATTATGTAAGTCATAGCGAATCAGCTCTGCTCTTAATGATTAAAAGAGATTGACGTAATCAATATATATATATGTAAAATATATATCATATATGAAACCCAAGTCGCGGACTGCCGCTTAATGTGAGTAGCAAGTCACTTTGCCTTCTTTTCAAATGAATAAAGCCGAAGATCTCGAGTTCACGGTACAATTTTATTCATCAGATATACTGTTAATGACGTGGAACGTTTAATTCGAAAACTGTATCTTTCAACATGCTGTTGAAATTAAAGAAATCACAGGTGTTAGAACTAGTCGCCATTTCTATCAAATAAATCCTTTCCCTTTAGTCCTGCGACATGCAAATAGTTTGCAAACTCATGCCCGGCGACACTTATAATAAAGTATATTAAGAGATGATTTATGGGGGATATTTACGAAGCTTGTAATATTAGAGAATACAACCAACTTGATAGTATAAGACGGTACTTCAGCTTTTTCAGTTCGGTTCATCTTAGGGAACTAACTTTATGAGCTTTATATAAATGTTCAATTTACCCGCATATCCGTCACGCGCACGATACATCTCAAAGGGAAGGTGGTAAGTGTGTTTTGGAATAGTAAAGTCTTGACTTTTAAAAAATAGCAATTGGTACGTATATATGCGCTTTCGGTTATTAGTTGGTATATACTGTACTCCATTTCAATTACTATGTATCATCATATTATTATTTCAAGATAATAGTATTGCGCTCATGGGTAATGATAACAATTAATATTGCGTAGATAAATGCTAATGCGTCTGCTATTCCTCAGTGATGGTGTATAATATTACAGATTTCATTTCATTCTAATGAGGGTTCATATAGCAGTAAGTAATCCAAGCCTTTTTAAATATTTAAAAATGTGGACTAACAAATGATTATAAAATTTACTGCTATGCCATCCATTTCAATATTGTACATGGCGATAAACCGATAGATGCTCGATTACCATCTATGCTCCTAAATTTCATAGGTAGCGCCATCGATTCGCTTTATCATGCTGAATCGGAGAAAATGACTTGTCTCTGGAGAGCGGTCTTAAAATCCATCGGTAAATAATGCTAGCAATCTCGACAGCTGCAAATGACAATAGCGACGCTACGCGAATAAGTTAAATATTTGATTATTTGAAAGTCAAATATTCTTTTTATTTATTTTCAAAAAGAGTGAGAAACATGCGATGGCTTTTTCCGTGCCATGGTCGGGAAGTTAGTGGAAACTTTTTATCATTATACAATTCTTTGAGGATTCCATCATGTCTATTAACTCACTTGCTGTTGCAAGACTTAAGGTTGGAAAGGTGAAAACATTTAAGTAAATCGGAATTATTTGAGGGCTTAATAATAAATAGAAAAGCCGGTAAATATTCACTGGCTTTTCGATTTACTGTGCAATTCTTTGCGCTTTGGCAACATATAGAAAATCAAGTCTTAATATTAGTTCGAGTCATAAGCAACTCCCGTTTCTTTATCAGGCATTTATTTTGCTGACTTTCCCTAATTTCTCCAGGTGGCAGTTGACAGTTGATTGTACGTTATTCAACATCTTTGCTTGCTGATTAGCGCGGATTTTGTTCCAATATTAACTTTAAAAGGTCGCCGTCAAAGTCGGAAGGACCCGCCCTCAGTTCGCCTTTTAAGGTCGTATTCCCAGAATGGAATTTTACAAACCGATTCCCTACTGCCTGATCAGTAATCAGTCCTTCACCGTATACGTAGCATATTTTTTTAGCTGTCGCCTTAGCGCCTTTTTCCTTATTTAAATTTCCAAAGCATTATATGTCTTATATGCACTTTCTGACTCTCCATTTCAGAGATTAACAAAAACAGCTGATATGCCCCCCATAAAACAATTGACAGCAGACTAACTGTATCCTCATCTACGTTGTGAAAAGCAAAACTCGTTTGTTTCAGTGACTTATAGTGGGTAAATACGAGCAATAGAGTCTACCTAGCTGCATCGGAAGTTACTTATGACTCAACCTTATAACAATAATATAATAAGCAGTCGAGTATATAATAGAAAATAACGAGTGGCTCCACTATATTACTTTTTAATATTACATTCATTCGAAAATAAGCGATAAAGGCTTGCAAAATGATCGTAGTATGCAACATTGGCCAAATGAACAGCTCGTCGTAATTTCTAAAGGAGGAAATGAAATTGGGAAGAAAGAAAATTTACCCTTGAAAATAGCAGCTGTTTTTTGACAATGTTGAATAGGCGTTTCAAACTAGAATAAATTATAGTAGATTGCCTACTCAGCGGGATAACTTGCACCATGTAGTCCAACTTTGTCGAAAAGTAAGAATTTTTTTGAGTTTAACCGATTGATTCTCTAAGTAGAAAAGTACGTGCAGCTCTAATTGTTTCGGACAACTTCAAACTTTGTTATCGTGCGTATATGGACGGGAAGTATAAGCTTGAAAAGCTCGAGCATTCCAATTTAACGCAAACCATTAAAGATCTTTTCCTGTATCCATTAAACATAATCTACGTCTAGAAAATAAAAAAAAATTGCAAGCATTAAAAACCAATATTTTTGACACATCAATAACAGAAGTAAACCGATGTCTTTGTATCCAATTATTAAAATGCAATGAGTGGACAGTCCATGATAATACATTCTTCCAAGATTGTACAGTGTATTGTGAAATAAAAGAAAAAATGCAAAGGAGTGCATGAAATTTTAACTAAGAATGTGCAAAAAACGAATATATGCATGTATATGAATATACGGGCGTGTGCCGAGAAATTTAGTGAAAAATTCTAGTTAAATAAATTAATATTAAAATTAGAAAAAGAAAAATGTATTAAACTCAGGATTAATTTGATAGCAAATAATAAAAGTGCACCGATGCATTTACGTCTGAGCTTAACCCGTTATGATGCCTTAGCTAACGAAGAGGAGAAACAATTGAATGTGATGCAGCGTACACAAGTCACTCCACTGTTAGCAGGTCGTGGAACTTGGACAAAAAGAGTTTTATTATGGTCGGTGTTACTAATACAATTCGGTTTCATTTTATGCTTTTGGTTACTGCAATTCGGGTTGAGTGATAACCTCAACAGGATTGATGGCAGTTTCGCCAGAGAACAGGAAGAGCAACAAAGAGTAAATTTTATAAAGGCGGAGAGCTTAAGATCGGCCGATAACAGTGCCAATTCGACGCAATTTGTATGGCCATCCAGAGAGGTTGGATTTCATAAAGAGTTCATATTACGTAAATCAAATGGAAATATTTCTGAGTCTGAACGGTTAATTTTTGGTGAATTAACGTTATGGTGTTTTCGCGAAGGTACCCAGAATGAAACTTTCAAGTTAAAAAGCGACAGTGGATCGGAAGATTTGCTCGATGCTGGGGAAGACCATTGTAAATGTTCATCTGAATGGCATGGACGCGATTGCGGGCAGCCTGAGGTTATTTGGAGAGCTTTAATGGCTGCCAAAACCATCTTTAAGCTTAAGGATCCCAGCCGGGATGAGTGCCATCGATTAGTATACATGATTGAAGGTCAATTTTTTAGTATAGATTTACTGGAAATGCAAGTGAAAGGCGTCGAACGAATTATTGATTATTTCATCATATTTTTTAAACGCAACCCAGTTTCTATAAGTGACTTAAAGTCTTTGCGACGCCATTTGAAGCAGATCTTACCTCAAAACAATTTCATGTTGTTCCATTGCCAACTAATGCAACATAGAAATTGTTCCAGCGCTGCCGCGTATCACTTATTCCGTCAACAACAACTTAGCAGCAATGTGATTAGAGGTACCGATCTTTTTATTTACACCGACGATCACACCTTATTAGAACATAAAGCTTTAAATTTTTTCAAGTACTACGTCAACGAAGTCCCAACGACAGTCTTTCGTTTAAAGTTTAATGTTTACGGTTTTTATTGGCAGCACCCTGACTTAACTCATCTGAATGGCATTATCAGCTCTTTTAGTCATCTGGACAATATTCAGGGAGAGATTGCCGCAGATCTTGCTCTTTTACAAAATATCCGAAATTTTCCACTTGTTATAGGAGACCTTAACCATTTTGGTGGCTGGTTTTGCAAATACTGTCAGCAACCTGATGAAGTTATAATGGAATTGCAAGCGCAATCACAAACTTCTTTATCTATTACTCCTACGCCACAAAATTCCATTGAATTTCCTCACAATCAACGTAATTCTCACATCGATATAGCATATCTTCAGCAACTCATTGCGACGGGCGTGTATTTAAGAGATGGTAAAACGCAATTATTACGCGTCTACCGTTTTAGAGATAAATACTTTGCTCCTTTATATGTCAGTGATCAAAGTTGGAAATATGGTCATTTATTAATAAATATATATGAGTCTTTGGACGACTTATTGGCTGATGACAATGAAGATGAATCGTTCTAGCTGTGGTTTTATATCTTATATATATATCTATTTGGACCTGAGGTAATATTGAATTTATTCACTATCAATAAGTAATAAAATATAAGTAACGTTTTTTATGTCCGTTAAGAAGCTGGATTTTCGAATCAAAGAGCAACATTGAAATAGATTCATTTAACTTGTAATGTCGATAGCTAGCGACACTATGGTCTCTTTTTTCAAGACCATTTCATTTCGATTTTCTTTCCGTTTAAAAAGTGCGATTGCTGCCATTCGGAACGAATAGTTTATAATTCTTAAGATTGTATGTGAATGCATCGCTCCATAATATTGCTTGTTTGTACTTACCAGAGAATGGATATTAAAGCTGTCATATTTTTGTAACAGGTGAAATCGGAAGTACTGCACAACACATGTAATCAATCCCAGTTAGTGTGAGGTATTCATTTTAGATTTTTGCGACGAGCATTTGCTCTCAATTACCAGAAAAACTTTGTATATTTAAAGTGCCGCCAAATCGTCTGAACATATATTTCAATTAGATAAACAGCACGTTCAATAAACAATATCCGGTATAGGTATCTCTACTCCATCTTGCAATCAAGTCACCCATTTATAACCTATTGGTCTTATTTAGGTAATGAAAAATTGTACGCAGTTTGAGCAAAGCTAATTGTCTGTTTCGGGAACAGATAAGCTCATGTAGTTGATTTTGAATTTAAAACAAGTACAAAAAATATTATTCTGCGAAGCCGCATCCTTTGCAGCCATACGCGTTGTGTCTCATATATCGTTATGACGCTCGCGATATTTATTTTGGAGTTAACGCACTCAGCTTGTCGTATTGTACTTTCCAAGTTCTTTTATTTCATACCCAATTGATCATAACACTAAGAAAAAACAAATCCTCCACGTAATGGGAACAGATAATATATTTTCATGTGAGGAATGTGCAGGATAATTCAACATTTTGTTTAGTTGATCTTATTAGTAATAAGCAGAAAACATCAAAAAAGTGAAAAAGGCACTTATAACTTCGTACAGGCTTGGCTGATTGTTTGCAAATTTTTCCCGTCTATATCAAGTCCATCTGTATTTTTTGTCCTTATACCACAAGTGGTGTGGGGTATAACAATTGTGATAATCATAATAATATCTTATTCGTTGTGGGTGGAAACGGTAATTGTCGACTAACCCTTGAATCGACTTAGCTGGCTTTCGAGTTGGCTTAATGGGAGGAGAAAAATTTACCACCGTTTTGTTAGACAAAGTCGTAGTATGTCTGTACCTCGTTTCCAAGTGTATTCGATAAATTCGATATAAATCTCTTTTTCTCGCCATTGTCGTATTTGGAGCTAGATATTGAAAATTCTCACTCTTTTCATATCTACTGTTGGAAAGCTGTGATTAAACCTGTTACTGTTACTATTCATGTCACACAATGATTTATTCTGCATCTAAAACCCTAGGGATATATGTTACCCCGAGATAGTTAATATGCAAGATTCGATCCAATGCGAGCACAGCTTTTTTATCTGGTATTATATGAAAGGTTCCTAAACAAATTTTATTTTATGCGTTTAATATTTAAACTCTAATAGGTATAGTAATAAAAAGAAAACAGAATTGCTTCGGAAAATAGAATTAATAGTGAAAATGAATGAATGAAGGGAATTTGAAACTGCAGTAACATCGTTTCATCGGAAATATATAAATATAAATCTCATATAAATAATTTATTTATCGTGCCTGCTCCCAATTCTTAAAATACAGATAAAAATTATCATCACACCAATTACTGTTTATACAAATTTTCGCTTTATAATCAGTGTCAGTGCTTTAGACTCATCATCACATATCATCTCTATTAAAAGTTTCCCTCAAATTGAGCATAAGTGAAAATGATTTGAAATATATATAAAAAAAAAAAAAAAAACAAAAACGAAAACATAATAATAAATAATCTTTATCTTTTCAATTCGATGTAACAATTGATTATTATCCTTAGTTAAGCTAATTAGAGCTACAAGAATCCTCTAATCAACTTTATTTCCTTCTCCCTTCTTAATATTATTTTCCATCATCTCCTAGCTTTACATTTTGGATGATTAATGCTTCCCTAATGTATGTACATAATACTCAATCGGTTTTATAGAATACTGATAAACAAGTACTGTGATAAATATTGACTGTAAAAATTAAAAACACAATAACACAAATCCATTAACTTAATATAACATAAACGATCAGCTGCTTTACATTTTGTTTCATTCAGCAATTTTTGATCTAAATGCAGAATTTAATTAATTTTAAATTTAATTTGAATTAATTTTTAGTATTTATTGTGCGTAAAATTTAAGTAGTAATTACTTTTACGAAATTTATTATCAAATAATTATTATATTTTCATAAATATCTGTTTATGTGTGTTACAAAGATGCATTAAATAATGTTAATAAGAAAATTTTAAGCGTTTTATTACCATATTTCACTGGGACTGCGAGCTCTTGTATTCTCTTCGCTGTTGTACTTTAAAATATGAAGTCCAATAAAAGGTTTTCTACCCAATGTGATACGTAATATATGCGTATTTTGTATTATATGCTAAGTGCTTAACTTTATCTCAGCTTTAAAACGGAAGAAACTGAAATTTCGCCGATGGAACTATAGGGTTATTAAACACAAAGGGGATCAAAGAGTGCTTACTGAAAACACCATATTTGCCAAATACGACCATGCTATAAACGGATGAATAAACGGTAAATTTTATATCAAATTTTTTCCAACAAAGGCAATCTGCGTTATAATCAAAATTTTTTGTCTCTTTTTACATTTTTCACTTCTTAATAGATTAGAAGTTTTTAAAATGGCGATTCTTTCGAAGACTACAACACCACTCTTAAAGAACTCTGACTCTCCATCTGGATTTAGTCGGATGGCGTAAGGAATTCAGATTTTCTCTATAGTTTTCAAGCACTTTTAAATGCAAAACTGTTAAGTGAATAATTACCAGAGCAACAATTCGTCAATTATGAAATATGAACATTTTGCAAGGCCCAGCAACGCCCAAAAACAGTTTTGTATCACTACAGTAATTGATAGGGATACCTGACATTTGATTAAAATTTTGTTTGCTTCATAGTTTTTTTGTTCTTTCTTTGATCGAAATAAATTATAATAATAATAACAATAGATTACAAAGAAAGAAAATGAGCACCGTGGACAAAAAAATATTGATATAAACAAATTTGAAATAAAAATCCATTCAAATTCCTTTTGGAAAATGTCCAAAAATAGCTATAATGTTAAGTTGACAGATATTTCATTGTATGGGATGTTTTTTGTAACCTGTCAAGTTATGAGACTTATTGACAATATTGGCCTTTTTAGAATCTAATGTACATAAATATGCTTCCCGCTGTTGAGATGTAGAAGTACGATCAGGTCGCTTTGTATACTTGGCGTAGAAGCTCAAAAATCTTGTTGGTCCTTTGAAATGTTGAATTGGGTATATTTCAGCACAATATTCTAAAGAAATGTATAAATAGAAATATTGAACTCAAATACTGCAATGTGTGTTAAGTCTCTTCTGAAAGACTTTGTGGAAACAGCCGCCTCGCCAGTTATATCAATCTGATGATCGAAGTATACCAGGCCGAATACAATATAAATTAGTTGATTTCTCATTACTTGGCTTTAATTAGTGGCCTGACGTATCCAGCAAGATGACTTTCGCAAATAGACTTCCGGACCCGCACAGGGGACTAATCTGTTATATAGTTAAGCCTGTGTTTACTTTCGGCTTGTTGGAATTGTCCTTACAACATATGACGCGTAAGTTTATTCTATAGTGGTCATCCTTCATGCTTTTACTTTTATTCCAATATTTTATTGCTATAATTTCAACTACATATAGTACAAATAACATAATTTAACATAAATCTATATTGTCAATAGATTTGTTTGTTTAATTTTAAGCTTTAACAAGCACGATATACTTCAATCGTTTATGTTTATTCATAATAATCGTCATGTTTATTCAACGCAGGTTATTCTCTTATTAGGCGTTAGGACAAAGTTAATATACTTTATACTCCCATTTAATGTTCTTAAAAGAAAATAAGTATCAATAAACGTTTAATTAAATTATTAGATTAATATTTAATTTTGTTACTTCACATTTGAGATGTATACTTGGCAACCATGACATCAGCTGACATTCTCTTTTTATAATCCTGGCATCCACAAAAAAGTTCTGATTTTTAATTTAATTTACTCAACTATACAATCAAAAAAGCAAATTAGATTAATTAGATTAAATTGCAATCATATTAATTAAAACCAAAAATTAAAAAAAAAAAAAAAATGATTAATAATTGTTTAATAATAAACGCTCTTCTATCAACGGGTGGATATGTAATCGCCGTGCGTTTAATACCGGGTTTTCGGCAAAAATTTATCGACAAAAATCGAGTTGGCAAAGATTTATGTAAAAAAAATAAAAAAGAAATGTAATTATACAGTATTCAAGTTTATACACTTCATATTAAATGTAATGAGAACATTTTGTTTTTGTTGCAGTCCTGAATCAATGGGTGTCTTAATTGGTTTGGTGTTTTTGGTAGTCTTGTTTTTATTCATACCGGTGCCGTTCACTCTCGGTGAAGCCACAAAAACCGGCAGCAAAACGGCAACGTTTCCTCACGAAAAATTTGTAGAATTATTGGTTGCTTTGCTATCCATAGCTGTAATGATGTTGTTAGGTTTTATTGACGATATTTTCGATCTACGATGGCGTTATAAACTAGTTCTGCCGTCCATAGCTATGATTCCATTACTAATGGTCTATGCAGTCTATTACAATTTAACAACTATTATAATGCCAAAATTCCTGCGAACATTTGTCGGTTATTCATTGGATATAGGTAAGTACTTTTCCCATTATTAGTCAAGCAAAGATTTCAAAAAAAATTTTTTTTTGCCTTGAACAAAACCTAAGGTAGGCAATGAAACTACAACTTGCATACATTCGAATAATTTGAAAAATATATGTAGATAAATACCTAAAGCATCAAATAGTTTCAAATACAGGTGAAAAAATCTCAAAAGATATGAATAGAAGTCGAATACAGCCACGTACACATAAATAATGCCACAAAAATAAACAAAAAGGCTGATTGAAAAATGTGAAATGAAAGTTTACATGCTGTTGTTGGCAAGAATACAACCAACTTCAAAAATTACAAAGTTTGGAAATTTTTGTGGACATAGAATACTGGCTTCTTGTTAACTTATGCCTTAACTCATGCCTTAATTTCCTTCGTAATTGCTCTAAAAGACTTGCATTTGGGGACAAAAACTTCGGGAGAGACACAGCAGCTCTTCTGAATTTCCGCTTTATTTAAGCAAGCTTAAAAGCATTGTAAACGATCTCTTCCCGAATCCCTTTAAGAAAGTCGCTATATTTCTTCCTTATACAAGCTAACAATAGTTTTCTTTTTCTGTAAAATTGGAATGAATCATTTTATCCAGCTAAAAAATATCTGGTTCTTAAATATTGTTTCCATATTTTCTTATTTTTTATCCATGCTCAAAATATATAGTCATACTTTTACGATTCTATGCTGACTTAACAAGCTCCCTTGATAGGGTTACTTTAAAGTTTAATTGGCATTTCGTTGTTCGTTTCCACGAATGATAAAGGAGAAAAAACATGTTATCTACATATTAGCTGTTCTCGATTCTTCTGTTATTTCAGAAGCGTAATACATAAACTATTTCAGATGAGTTTTGTTTTCAAATATATCCCAATTTTCCAATTTCAGGTGCTTTGTATTACATTTACATGGGAATGCTGGCTGTATTCTGTACTAATGCTATCAACATTTTAGCCGGCATCAATGGTTTAGAAGTGGGTCAATCATTAATTATTAGCACTTCTATACTGCTGTTCAATTTTATTGAATTATCATTGGGCCATCAAGTAGACGCCCATAAATTTAGTATTTATTTAATGTTGCCATTTCTTGCGGTATCTTTGGCTTTATGGAAATTTAACAAGTAAGTAATAGACAATATATGTAATGTGTTCGTAAAAACATGACGGTCTATGTATTTAGTAATGTCAAGAATAGAAAATGAAAACAGTAGTGAACAGAAGTGAAAACAGAGAGAACAGTATTCGCCTTTGCGACAGTTTATCGGATATTTTTCGTATTAAACAACTTTTTCTTAACTGCTGGTCAGTTATTATCCCCTAATTGTATTTGATTCTAATAAACGTTTTTGGCCGTATTTCAGATTACACCACTAGTTGCGGAAGTTACAAAATTTTTCGAGTTTGTTACTGGTTCTAGAAAACTTAGGCGAACTATGTTCATTTCAAAGTCCATTAGTTGAATTTGTCCAAGAATGTATTTATCATGCTTGGATTTCTTAGCCGACGCACACTTTAAATTCATTTAAAATATAAAGCGATGTTAAATGGGCGAGTAGCTACACCAGTTATGAGTTTCAAAACAAATAAATTTGAGTGTAAGCAAAAGAAGTATTTTTATCGCCCTATATACTGCTAAAATCACTTCTGAATCCAATACGTGCACCAGATCCGGGGCATTAACTCTACAGATGTGAAAGTTTCCCTACAAATGTAAGAACTCCTTGCATATGAAGGCTTTCGAAAACCTGGAAAATTCTACAGTGTTGCATAAGTTCATGTTTGCTCCGTGAACTGAATGATTGAACGATGCGTAGTACAGCTGAACGAATCCTTTTTCTTCAGTTATATATTTAATATTCTTGTATTTTTGAAGACTTCTCAACGCACGCACAAATTACTAAAGAAAATTCCATAAGATACACTTTAGCACCACGCCCATTATGGTTGTTCTGAATGGAACCAAATAATAAACATTACATGGTATCGTTTATTGTTATTATTAATTTAGACATACATTCTAAAACTAAAGTCCTAAAGCACTAGGTTATCGGCTTTGTTGAAAACTCCATCGCACTTGAGATTTGAACCATTGAGTTCATAGTCGAGATCCTGTGCCCACATGGTCACTTCGGCGCTTTCGTTTGAAACTAAAAAAGATAATGTGGGATCATCCAGAGAACATGTGGGCAAAATGTTATTGTTGTATCTCTTGTACTTTATTAGTCGCGAATGAACATCTTCCATATTAGCTATATTTATCCGTCCTTCAAATCTGCAAATTTTCATTACTTGCGAATCTGAACAAGCAATTTCCTACATTAAAGTTTCTTATTAAATGAATGCACATTAATTTTTAAAAAATTTAAAAAACATTTTGCGGAAGTTGTTGCTTATTTTTTGTAAAATACATTTTTGTTACTTACCCTTAGTTCGCCGATAACTTTTAGCAGTTATTTACACCACGTGCCACCTATAGTGTACCGATTCATTAAGCTTGTGCCGATGTTCGCAACGTTAAAAACTATTTCACCTAAATCCACATTTTATTATACCAAACAGCTCACAAAACTTTCGAATAACGGTTCGCCTATGTAGTGACTGGAAACGCTACAAAATTAATCAAATCCATCCAAATTTTCTATGGTTAATTTCTACGCTACATTGCTCCTATGGGCAAATATTCATAAAAAAATATTAAAAATGACTTTTTTTGGACGTGTAAGGGTTTATTTTTCGAGAGAATCGTTTTATGTGATGATATCCAAAAAATAGACGGACTTGATCCAAATTTGATACAATTGAGTTTTATATCAAATTACTCTTGTGGAGCAATTTTCATCATCAAACCAAGAGAGGAACGAGATAGGAAAGTGATGGTCGTAGCCTAATGGATGTGTGCCCAAATAATGAGCACTCAATGTAGTTACGACCAATGTACTGGACTGTTTTTGCCAAACAAAGGCTGTTTTTTCAATAGAACACTTATATGGAATGGGGGATAGAAAATAGATCGTCGGGGTCCAAATTCGTTAAGGTTAGTTTTAATGTGAAATTATAATTAAGAGCGAACTTTCATTAAAAAATATCGATAGTTAGGCCTTTTTGTTTTGTAAAAATTCGCTTTCCATAGAAACGACTGTACGGCTTAAAAAATTGCACTATGCGATCCAAAGATCAGTCAATTTCAATCAATGAAACAAAAGTGGTTTTTACGACGACTGTAGTAGTGAACGTACAGCAGTCAGGAACGGTAATCAGAGAACTGGTGTAATTCTCGCGGAACAACGAAAGGTTTCGGGTCCACTCTAAGGCAGTCCTACCTTTCTCTCTGTCAGTTGGTGGCAGTGGAAAAGTGCTCAAGTGTTAGTGTCCTTTGGCAATATGCTCATTCGCCTTTGGGCAACTGAAGCAATCTTGCCTTTTCAAATGATTCAGTCCTTTCATATCAATCCAATAACATGATTGTGAATTACAGATGAAACATTAACCAAAACAAATTTGATAAATATTTACGTAAACAAACATAGATTCATGTAGATTCATGATAATGTGGCTCTTTCCCACAGACCACCTAATTGCACCTTTTAATCAAATCGTTTAATTTTTGGTTTTTCGTTGCTTTCCTTTTTTTCAGATACCCATCCCAAGTGTTCGTTGGTGATACATTTTGTTATTTTGCAGGGATGACGTTTGCGGTCGTTGGCATTCTCGGGCATTTTAGTAAAACATTGATTCTATTTTTTTTACCGCAAATAATAAATTTTCTTTATTCAATACCGCAACTATTTAAATTTATCCCTTGCCCAAGGCACCGTTTACCAAAATACGATTCAAAATCGGACCTCTTGCACATAAGTACGACCGATTTTGATAAAAACGAACTGAATATGCTGAGCCGTCTAATGGTGACCGTGCTGAAATCATTAAAATTGATAACATGGCAAGAGATGCCCGACGGTAAAGTGAAAACAAATAATTTCACGCTAATCAATTTTGTATTATTGGTGTTTGGGCCAGTGCATGAGAAAATACTTACGCAAATGTTAATGGGTTTTCAAATCCTATGCACAGTTTTGGCACTAATAATTCGCTATCCATTAGCAAATTATTTTTATGATACGTAACATCAGATCTATTCTAAGTTCTAAAGTATTTTTATGTTGAATAATAAAAATATTTTTTAAGTAATATTTGATAATTTTATCTTTTAACATTATTATCCATTCGTGTCAGAATTTTTATGCTATTGTGATATAAATTTTAATAGAAATAAAATTTGCTGAATAATATGAGTGCTGAAGAAGCGGAAGAAATAAGTTTACCTGAAGAAGAGGAAGAGAAGATTAATATTGGCGTAAGTTGCCGCGAGCAAGTTTTTCCCCGCACCGTAAAATAATTTTCCATTTCATTTATATATGGAAAATTTTATAGCTTTACATTGGTGGTCGTAATACGAAAGGAGAGCGTGATGGACGTGGATGGGCAATATTACCGAACGGTGATCAATACGATGGGCAGTATCGTCACGGCCGACGACATGGTATGGGTTTGTACGTTTTTAAGGCCGGCCCTCGTTATTATGGCCAATATCGCTGTGGTAAGTTTAAATGACATTCTTTTCTTGGATGAATGCTCGCAATACGTTCGTTTTAGGCCGTCGTTCAGGTCGCGGATTATTTGTTTATCCAGACGGGAGTGTCTATGAGGGTATGTGGCGCAAGAATGTAAAACATGGTAAGGGTCGTTACACGTACTCTAATGGGGATGCGTACTGCGGCAGCTGGTATCGTGGTCAGCGCCATGGTGTAGGTATCTATACACGGGGTCTGCTATTGGCATCTCCGGACTGTGGACCGATGCAATTTAAAGGAACTTGGCGCAATGGTGTGCGGGTAGGTCCTTTTACATTTACATTCGGTATAGAAGAAAAATCGACTAGTCTCCATGGCATTTGGGATAATCTTTTCCCACAAGGACCAGCTGTTTTTAGTTTTGATAATTGTTATTTGCTTATGGGTTATTTTCAATCGCCGGGACGCGCAATGCAAGCGCACCGTAAATTAGGAGGAGAATCTGAAGATGTGGAAGAAAATGAGCAAGAAGAACACGATCGTGATCAAGATGTTTGGATGGACGAACCTTCATTATGGTATGCTCAGGATATTTGTGTATATGACTATTCATTACTTCCACAAGAACCAGTACCGTTACCATTATCCGATTCCGAGATATCGGTATGCTCTCTTGTAACTGCTCCTAGTGAAGTAGGCATAGAGAAAAGTATTTCGTATGTGCCAGAAGGCGAAGGAGAAGAGTTTGAACAAGAGGAAGCTATATGCGAACATGAATATAGTCTTACTGAATGTGAGAGCTCAAGCCAGATATGCCCTGAGAAAGATCCTTGTGCTATTGAGATAACCAATCAGATAAAATGCTAAAAGAATCACACTGAGCTACTTTTTATTTTTTATTAAACATGTTTAATATTAAACAAACTTTCATCAATTTATATTTAGACGTTTTCGGTTTTATCTTAAATTGAAGTAATTATCGGCAATAGGGAGGTAGTAACCGCAGCCGGGTGGCTGTGTGCCTAATTGCTAAGTAAGCGAGTGAGCAATCACTATAGCTACGACCAAATCTTGGAACACTTTTATTCTCTCAAAAACACTTTTTTAAGCGGGCGACGACTCTCTCTTACGGTCTCAATGTTTCAAGTCCTTCCCTGAAACCACGATGGCCGAATGGGGAATATATAAGGTTAGAGAATTAACAACTAACGATGGAAGTTACTCTCACCAATTTATCTGGCGTTATTTTTTGCTAAAAACGCTCAATTTTACTCAATGCGCGTACAAAAAAGCTCCATCTTCCTTTCTAAACATAGTTAAATGTACGCAGATTGGCTTTTTATATATATGTAGATTTGGCCATGTTCGAAAGAAAGATAAAAGGTGCTTTTGTTATAACAAGTAGTAAAAACATTGTGTCAGTATGGAAATAATAATATATGAAAAGAAAGAAATTTACCAATTATATATACCAGTTTTGCCAGGATTATAAAAATTATCGACAAAATGAGCATATAGACATGATCTTATACGTCTAAAGTTAACATCTCTAAGGAATGTATCCATACCAAGCACCCAAACGAAACAACGTCAATGCAATGGAGCTTTAAATTAAAGTGCGGTATGTAAAGTATTCGTAACTTCGCAGGATCTCGGCCTATTTTACTGGATACCTAATTATAACTTTGTACAAGTATAGAATTTCGTTAAATATGGACGTGCAAGCTATCAATTCTTTCTCCGTATTTAAACATGGTCGCGTTCAAGATGCTCTTCAGCTTTTGCCGGCTTTTATCGTCTATAAGTTAATGAAACTAATATCATAGATATCTCAAAGACGAGTATAATAGCTATAGCAATATTACCCCTGATGGGGAAATTTAAAGAACAATTAAATTAACTTCTAAATGGAAGATCCAATATATGAAGTCTTTCCTATCTTATTACTTCATTGGATTCACGCAGTGCAAATATTGACGTGATTACTTAGCCGGATAAGGTCTTGAGGAAATATGTTGAATTCGATTTTTGATGAATGGGAAATCCAAGTCGTCATAAATGATTTTGTGGCTAAGGAATCACAGATCATTAGAATTAAGATGGAGGATTTTAGCTTGATATATTTGGAGTATTTCAATATTAGACGTACTGACTGTTCCCCACATTTGTATACCATAAGTCCAAATAGAATGCTTTTGTTTCTTAGTTTAAGTGGAAACAAGTAAGAAAGTTGTATTCGGCTGGGCACTAATCTCGTATAGCCATCACCACTAACATCTTTGCTGCTCCATGCATTCATTTATTGTCATAAAGAAGTGGTTAGGATACAATTTATCTTTCACGTTTTACCTCATTAAAACGTATTGTTCAAAAAAATGTCTTGCGTCAATTTTTTTTTTTTTTTTTTTGGGATCACCCGCTCATGTTATGTCGCATATGTCCCCGCAGGTATAATGGTAGTCAGAAAGGATTGTCGGTTGAAAAGGATGGAAAGAGGGAGCAATGTTCGTATATGTTTGATGTAAACGTGGAAAAATCAAGCGCGGGGGGGGGGGGGACCCCTTCTCGTAGATTGGTTCAAAGACGCGCAGTGTGTGTGCAGAATCGCGAGCCGTGGTGGACAATTCTCCGACGAGTGGATGGGAATGCGTAGAAAACCTTGTGGAATGCGTTATTGGTGGGCGAATCTCTTTTACATTTGTAGAACACTTGCTATCGATGTAACTAACCACTATGTAGCCCATATTAATCCGATACTCGAGGTTTTTGGACGCGCTTTTGGACACCATGAGCACCTGAGCTCTCCCCGTACGTCGTCAAGTGTCTCCAAGCAAAGTTTGGAGGTTCTCGTCCACATATGCGAGTTATACTCTAGTTAAGCAGTGCAAATGGTACGGATATCGGTTGCATTGGAGTAGTTCCTTACACCACCAATTTAAGAAACGTAGACCCTTGGTTGCGTCTTTCGACACTCCGAATGCATGTTCTGTCCAACAAACATAATTCTATATTTTCATCAAGCGTTGTCCATTTTTGCGCGTTGATACCACCAAAGGAGAACGGTTGGCCGTCACATCCTCTACGGGTAAAGGACAACATTGCGTTTTGGTGGCATTAAAATTCGTCCTATTAGGTTGACACCATTACGTTATTCTTGCTTGGTCTCGATTTAATTTATCATTCACTATGTAGCCTTTGTTGCGCATTTCGGTGCTGCTAACTTTCCTGCTAAGAGGGAGTGAACGACACAGTGGTTTGCAAACGAATAAATAGGGGTTTTCCGTCACACAGCAGGTAGTTGATGAGCACCAGGAAGAGCGAGGGAGAAAGAACCTAATTGAGTGAAAAAAAAGTAGCCAACTGAGTAAAAGGAATGTTTCAAAAATTCAGACGGTAGACCCGTTAAAACGCACATCACATCGTTAATACTGAAGAATTTTGCATTTATGAATGTGGACTTGAAAAAATCTATCAAAATAAGGCGACCCCAATCGAAGTTGGTGGCATTCGGAGCATCTCAAAGCAAATCTGAAACATTGTAACAATAGTTTTAGAGTGAAACTATTTGTTTTCTCAAAATTTTCAAAAAAATAAAAATGTACACTCTTGGAAGGCTTGGAAACAAGAATTTTGATGTGGTTTGTATTTGTAATATATATATAGAATTTATTTCTCTTTTCTTCGCAAAATCTACAATGAAATGAATATGTGGACATGTGTGTGTTTGTGTGTGTATGTATGTGAGTCTGGTTTTATATAATTTCATACTTTTGATGTTAAATACATGTACATATGCAAAAATTAGTTTTGAAGGAAATTCGAATGCTTCTGGAAATACGGACAACCTGAATTTCTGAGTTCTCTTTGTAATATATTGACTGTTTTAATTAACTTAAACGTACGCCTGTGCTAGTTCTAACAATTAGCAGATTATTTTTTTTGTTTAATATTAACTCTTAACAAACTTGATACAATTAGCAGTTGTATATAACATTTTATAATAGTGATTAATAAACCTAGATGATGAGGACCTTTATGAATGCATGATATATGAATGAGTAAAGTAGTGTGGTTTACAATTGTACAAACATGGCTTATTACATATATATATTTATATATATATATTTATATAAATACATATGTGTAGAATATCAATATATTATCCGAAGAGTCAGTAATTAAACAAATTATTAGAATAAAATTTGTAACAATCTTTAATTTCAATAAGCCGAAAAGGTATATAAATTGAAAGAATAATCTCTAAATTCTAAATTTTTGATGGTTGATTACCTGCCATAAAATAAAAATTCGTTATTATTTGAATAATTCGTTTAGGCGTGAAACACGGATAGCCAACCTATTAGGAAAATATATAACGAGTCTCTAAGGTTTTTAAGAACTGAGGGCAAGCTAATTGGCCTATCAAGTTTTGCATGCAATTATTCGATAGTATTGAAAAGTAATTTTGTTTCTTTCTTTTGCAATTTTTGAAATCATGGCGGTCAGTGGAAGCAGGCAATTGCAAAGCCGCAAAGTGCGACGATAAGATTATCTTAAGGGTAGTTGCAACAATTGCTTATTTATTATCAACAAACGGGAATTAATTCGAGTTATAGACGGATAGTCAAAGTTCTTTAAATTTCAGACGCGTCATTTAGATTTTTCTATGAAAGGTCGTGAACCGTCACCTGCTCTTTAAATTTCATTGTACAATAACTCGGAGCCTATAATACTTCTTAAGAACCTGCGCTATTCATTCTTAGGCGGGGTCTCCTCAACACATCAAATCTCATCGAAATCAGAGAACAGAAATAATGCTCCAATTTTTTTTTTTTTGGGTTTTGTTGCAGATGCATAAACCTAATGCATAAATTTTTTCTTTACTACGTTTAAGTGACTTAAAACTAAATTTTAATTTTAATTATTAAACTATTTCAAACCTAAGCCAATGAAATTAAATTGGGGAAAAAAATTTGAACAATGATCTTAAAAAAAGACTATAAGAATTTGTTAGCTTTGTGCATACGTGACTTGCTGGGGTTTGCTTTACACTTGAGTTGTTGTATTAGATCGTAGATCTTTAGGGCAGGTCCCACTTTCATGCCCAACAATGTGATAACCTCGTCTTTGGAAAGCTGCAGCAAGCGCTTGCCATCAATTTTATTACGGCTAAATGTATCGCAATGGGCAGTGCAATCATTAACGCGTAGGAATTGCGAAACATCGTAAACGTTCCACGAATCAGGCATCAATTCACCAATGTGATCCGCAGACGCACTCGTATCCCCGCCGTCGCTCACTCGTGGTATATATTTACTATTACTTACTGAGGAATTCTGAAAATAATTTATTTCGTTTAATAAAAATTAATGCATCGAGACGAAAAACAAAAGCCAATATTTGTTTTGCAAATATTTTCCATCATATCCATCACCTTAGGGTAAATATATGATAAACTTTTTGTTAACATTGAGCATAATTCATGCTTAATTGGGATCGGTGTTTGCTATAATTGGCAGACAGATTATCAACGACAATATTTGCACATGTTCAATACTTTAGTTTCCTGAGTGGGAAAAAGTGAACCATTTACCTATTTTCGGAACTCTTGATTACTTCGAAAATGTAACTAATTGCTTTCCACTAAAAATACACAATGTATTCTTTTTTTCAATTGTTTATGCACTACCATCTTGCTATGGCATGGCGTGACAGGGATTAGCGTGACCAAAATTATACGATTGCACACGACATGTAATGGGGAAAAAGCCGCGCCTTCTCGAGCCAACATACTTTTGTATCAAACTAGTATGGGACCAATTGAGAACCTTAAGGTTTCTTACGATCCGTACATTTTTACCCTTTGACGATGGATATAAAAGAAAACAATTGTCAATGACATGCGAGTATCTATTTGTTATGATGCGTGGGAATGAGGGAATTATGGTAAATGCCAATAACAGTGCGTAAAGATTATGAAACTTTTTTTTTGAGGAGCGGAATGAATTTAAAATTAACTTTAAGACTTAAAAATATCGGTTAACGAATGTGAATGAAGAAGCAAGGAAATTTATGCACATACATATTAATGCATTCACATTTAAGTAATTTTGTAGATAATGGGAAATACGCACTATTATGTTGGATTTTACCACTTACCGCAATATAACTATTAGCCTTGCGCCTAACAGTAGGCGGGGCAGGTGATTGAGATTTCTTTACCGACGTTCTATTATTCGATTTACGTACTTTTTCGCTATTAACAGCGGCGGGATTAACCAATAATGTTGTTGACGATGATGAGGTAGTTGTGCCAGAGTGCGTCGCAATAAATGATGTTGATGATGACGAAGTATCTATAAGATGAGCTGTTGACGATTGATTCGACTGCACACTGTTGCTATCCTCTTCATAATTATCGGCCACGTCGTCGTCATCATCGTTAACACCTATGCTATTGTCCTCATAAAAGGCAGGATTTTGATGTTCAGGCTTTAATTCCAATTTAATGCTTAGTTTCGGTAAATGAGGATTAGTTTTTAAAGCTATAGTACGACTTTTTGCTGTTGTGCAAAAAAGAAATAAGAACTTTAAAATCCTAATGCATCGCAAAATTGACCATGAAATATACGTACCTTGTGCTGCTTGTTCAATATTGAGTTTACCCTGCGTTGAGAGAGCTGTTGTTGCGGTTACGTTACTGTTACTCTTTTTCTTCCGTCGTTTCTGCGTTTTTGGTTTAGAGGGCGTTTTAGCTACGGCTTGTGTAGGCATTGGGGGTCCTTCTAGTTTGTGATTAACTAGCACACACCAACCGACTGGATAAATATCAGCCGATTCACAATCTAACCACTGATCATATTCTTCCGTCCACCCGTCAAAATGTATTTTTAGTAAGCGACCCACTACACGGGCTACAGTCGCAACACATACTAAGCGAGGATCCATGAGATCGGCGCATTCTAGGCTCATGCCCATCTTAAATATATATAAGTGAAGCGTTATTTATATAAAAATGTACAATGTTTCAATTAAAAAAACCACACTGCTACTCAAAATTAATTAAATAAATTTAGGCTTATTATATTTTTCAATATAGTACTGAGCAATGGATATATATCGTGATAAAAAATTTGTTTTCCCGGCGACAGGGGTCCTTTCCTCGAAGAGTCTTCGAGAGCATTAGGGATCGTCTGCATGCAGACTTTCCCATCAATGTAGTCAGCTTCTCGGAAAGCCCAGTAACCAACCAGTATGTTGTCGCAAAGCCAACGATGGTTTGGTGTGATGGGGGCCTGGCGTTGCTGGTTTGCTTATGTTTTTTAGTACAGTATATCCTAGGGGACGAGTAATAGGAATGGTTTCGACAGAAGCACGGAAAATCCAAAGCAAGAATGAAATTATGAACATAATGACACGCGCATACCGATAATTCTAAAGCATACTAAGAACTATGGAATCCGCGGGGGTCAGGTTGCTCACTCACAATGTCATCAGTAGCCTGCTTAAGCGGGTAGAGGTCCTTCTGGAGGACGCTTCCACATTGACATACCGTGTGGAAAGTTCGGTGGAAGCTGGTATGTACAATCACATTTTGAACGCACCAGGTTAACCAATGTGTGAGGTCTCGCCGTTGGGGTTCTTCGGAGAGCACTCGTGGTGGCCGTGGTTATCCCCAAATAATAATTACAGACCTCGCCTTGCCCAGAGGAGAAGGTTGGTGGACCATACCTAAACTTTCACGCTTGCACTCAGTGCTTGGAACAGACCCCCTCTCCTGCAGGCTGGTCTTGCAAGGTGAGGGGTGTCCACTTCAAATATAGTAATTACTAATGGTTCAAGGGAACTCGTCTGATTAAGCCTCCATGCCAGGTGCAGACGTACAATATCGACATATAATCTGATCAAAAATTTATAAAGTTCAAATTTGGGATGAAATGGAACGTGTCCCCCATTCATTTTTAAAGAATTTTAAAAACATTCAGCCTAAACTATTTACTACTCCAAAGAGAATAATTGTGCGATAAATTTGCAAAGTGCTTGTGCTATTGCGAGACAAATAACGCACGTAGATGCGCAATCAATGAAAAGAACATTGCAGTTATATGCGATTGCTTGTGTTACGATGAATTTCGCAGGGTAGTACAACATGTTACACATTCAACGAAGTAATCAAGTATTAACTTAAGTTGGTTGAAGGTTTACCTCACGGAAAATATAGTTCTGTTAATTTTATGAACACAGAATATTTACCTCAAACCCATGATTAGGCACTTCACGGTGAAATAAATGCTCTCCAGCTGGAACACTACCCGTTTCTTGTAAATATATTTCCCAACTAAATGTATTAATGTCATAGCCATTAGGGGGCGTTAAAGGAATACTGTTTGAGGCACAAAAACCAACTGGAAATATATTGGGCGATTTTTCATGATAACAAAACCTAATAATCATAAAGAGGTGACATACATTAGAAAGGCGGAAGCTTTTAATATCAAACAATTACTTACCAATCCGAACCTGTAGCGTCTGGTTGGTAGGAGTCGATGCGTATCATCATGTAACCAAATTTCAAAACAGCCATTACAGTTGCTGCACATATTGAAGAAAGATTTAAAGGATCCACAGCTTCTAATTTCATACCCTCCATAAATCCATTCGTTTTGCCATCTAAATAGTATTCCTCGAAGGTGAAATTCATTTTGAAAAGCTCAATTGTCGCATCGTCTTCATGCACTTCAATCATGGCTTCGCGACCAGCTGTATAGAGACACAAAGAAAAAGAAAAACAAATAAGAAAACTATATTCGACTGTGGCCGAATTTTTTATATTCTTTTAAAAAGAGAAATTCTATACTGTGTAACATAATGTAAGTATGGGTGGCTTTTTCCATTATTCTACAAGTTCTGCAGGATCATCCAAAGAATATATGTGAAAATTTTTGTTTTTCTGCCTGTTGTAATTTATAAGTGACAACGAGCAAAACCCTGCAAAGTTACTGCACCGACACTGATAAAGAATGTTTATCCTTTGTACGATTTTTGAAGCTTTCTTCTGAGTGTCGCAAAAGTTTTGAGAAAATGAGTATACCTCCAAACTTCCATGGTAGATATAAGAGATATTTATTATATCGACCTTAAAGTATATTTAGGATATACTCAAAGTAAAGTCTAATTCTGAATTTAATTCGTCATATGTCCCATATTTCATATATCCACATGTTTGCGTGCAACCACAAATATAACATAAAATATAAGATGCAAGGCAATACAGAACTTGGTTTAAAGAAATAAACTAAAGGACGCCTTAGTTTTGTTATAATTTTAACGATTTTGATAATTGCAGCTATAGGTGAGTATAGAATTGGAATTTTATAAGGACTTCTTTATACACTTTACAACTACAAACAAACAACGAAAATTATCGCATTTTTTCTTTTACTAGTGAGTATAAAAGAATGTACGCATAATTTCGGTATTTATCTTTAGTTTGCACTTCATACCTAACATCCTTTCTAAGTAATCTTGCGGCGCTGCCAGATTATGGCCGACCGTCGTAGCCCAACCGACCGGATGTATTATAGGGGAATCCTCGTGACACCAAAAACCATCATCCGAATCGAAATAACGCAAAAACAAACGTTTCCCAACAATTTTCGTTACCGTAGCCAAACGCACTTGGGAAATACGATCTTTATCTACACATTCAAGATTTAAGCCCAGACGAAAACGGGATTGCATACTGTCGTTAACTTTATTATAGAAACTGGATGGTAAAGTACGTGCACCCGATAAACGGCTTACTAGGAATTCTTTCCAATCTTTATACTTATTTTCGATGGTACGGGGAGGTATTAAAGGCTTGCCACGTGTAGCACACCAACCAACAGAATGCACTTCAGCATTGCAGAGATTAACCCAAAAATCGTGAGAGTCATCATCAAAACCTTTTGAGAAGGGATAAGAGAAAAAAATTATTTTAAAGATTGAAAAATGCTGTTAGTAATAATTTTAAAATCGTTTCTACCTTCATATCTCATCAATGCCTTGTAACCATATATATTTAATATGGTAGCCACCCAAAAAGAATGTGGAGTCTGTCCTGGTTGTATTACTTCCATTTGATCACAGTCTGTATTTTCAACCTCTACTTTCATATCGATACCAAGATTATCCCACACATCGTAACCGGGGGCATGAGGAAAGCATGTTACTGGTGCCGCAAAGAAATCTTTGCTTGCTAAACGTTGAGTCCAATCAAATGAATGTGTAGGATCATATAACCGTCTTCGAATGCTAATAATTTTTTCCAATTGCGGACAAGGTGTCGGAAGACGCTCTAATTTTGGTATTTGTGGCAATTCCTCCTGAGGCATAACGTCTCGACACATACGTACGGTTTTGGGCGGTTGCTGATTATTTGCACTCAACTGCAGGCCGCTACCATCGTCAGTTATTGCCGATTCTAAACCATTATTCGCTAGACTGCTACCACTGTTAACCTCTGCAACATTCTCTGATGATTCTGTGTTGTTGTTTACTGATTCATCATAGCCATTTACTTGCGTTAATTTGGATTGATCGGTAATGCGAAAACGATAATTGGCATTTTTAATATGAGCCACGCGCAAAGCTAGTTCTATATCTGATGACTGCTGCTTTTGTTGCTGCTCGGACTGTAATTGCTGGTCATTTAGAAGACTTTCCATATTTTCTCTTTGATGTTGATGTTGTTGGTTTGTTGATTTGTTATTGACCACTAATGAGTATAATTCCCCACGAGCACATGCCATACTACAAAAGCGACGCGATTTTGTATAGAAGGTGTGCTTTACACCTATTGCTCCGCACCGTTCACAAACAGCTGTAAAAATACAAAGTAATAAAAATTAAACTTTTGGAAATATTTTACTTATATAATAAAACCTAAGAAGAAATAAAAAAGTTAAGTCGTGCCCTAAATTGAAACCAAAGGTTAGGCATATATTATAAAGTGATGAAAATGAATTTTTTTGGCTTAACATCAGCAGAGGATTGATATGCCAATCCTCAAACTTTTTTTTCCTAGTTTTGCAACAGTTGACTGAAAAAATCTTTTTGTAAATTTTGTACTGTGCAGCCAGTTGAGTCTACGCTGCTCGAAAAAAGCATTAAATTTACGAAGTTTCTGTGAACTTTATCACAAAACAATTCCAATATTTTTTTTAGAAGTTTTTATTAAGTTCTATATACAGTTATATCATTATGTTTTTTCAATAAAAACTTCCAAAATATATGATATATATAAACATTTTGTAAACGCTTTTAAATAATTTAACATAAATCAGAAATTATAAATTAAAACGAAAATTAACACATACCCATGCCATCTTTTTGAATTGGTATAACTGACGGATCAATATTACCCTTGTAGGCAATTGGGGTTTTCAATACTAAACCGGGTCGATTAACAGGTTCAATTTTACGAGTCTTACGTTGGGCACGTAAACTATTATTGCCACTGCCGCCGCCAGCAGATGAAGGCGACGCTGACGCTGTCTGAGCTGTCATTAATAAATTTCGATTTGCAGCTGCAGCTGCCTCAGATAAAAGCTTATGCTCTTGGCTGAGGGGCTCTAGTAAATCATGCTCATCTATACTATTTGGTTGAGTTATATCGATACCGGATGATTTCGCAGGATGGACAAATTCTGCGCCATCATAAGAATTCGAATCTGTCATCATAACAAAATCATCTATATTAATAATTTCCTGTTTGGGGGTGAGATTGGCAACTCCGTCTTCATAAGCATCGTTATCCATTTGGTCATAGACCAGTTGCTGCTGTTGCTGTTGTTGTTGCTGGTGCAGGTTGTGATTAGTAATAAATTGTGTCTGTATACGGTTATTAGCGTCATTCAAAGTATTATTAATGCCGGTTACTGCAGAGGAGCCGTCATCGTCTTCTATGGCGGTGTAGTTTTGAAATACCGTGGCTGCTGATTGTTGCAGAAGTTGTTGATGCAAACCGCCCATTTGGGCTAGGCCGTAAATATCATTGGTGTTCGCAGCCAATAGAGTAGTGGGTTGGACACCCAAAGCAGCGGCGGCAGCAGCAGAAGAGGCCGCTACAGCTGCTGCTGCAGCTGCCGCATGGCCACTAAAATCCCCCCCAACTATACTCATTACAGGATTTAGGTCCTATGCACAGTTTACCAATTATCGTATTCATATTTTAGGT
The DNA here is from genome assembly GCA_001077435.1 of Glossina morsitans morsitans. Lineage (NCBI taxonomy): Eukaryota > Metazoa > Arthropoda > Insecta > Diptera > Glossinidae > Glossina > Glossina morsitans. Next base: position 15,264 of record CCAG010013125.1, on the reverse strand, counting down.
TTAGCACATTGGCATTGTTGGGGAAAGGATATTTTAAATGTTTTCAATTTATAATACAGAATTTTTAGGTGGAAAAACAACAACAGCCAGTTGAAATAAACGAAGAACCGAATTTGAATCGAACGAAATATGTAAAGAAAAACAAGAAAAATAATAGATAAATCAAATTTTGGAAATAAAAGATCTTTTGCAAAAGTTTCTAATCTTTAAATATGAATTCAAATGAAATGTACGAAGCAAACGAAACACGAAATCATATGAAAAGTGAAACGAAATAAAATGATCATGAATATTGAATCAAAGGTAAATGCTGAACTACTTCGTTGAGCCTATTTTCGTAGTGAATTCTATACAAATATTTTAGATTGAGCTTTTTTTTTACACTCAAGCTCTATCAAGCTCTTACCACTGTTTGTTGATGCGTCATATCTACAGACGATGGATGGAAAAATGAAGTAGCTTCCTCTAGTGATATACGGTCGGGATTATATTGGTTCATCCACATCATTGTCAGTTCGGAGGGATTCATTTTATACATGTAATATTTTTTAGTTCTCAATTACATTTATGTTACGTTATTATCGGCTGGGTGATGTTGCAATTATTCTCAGATTTCGTTAAATTTTCCAAAGCTGGATGTAATAAAAGTAGAAATATTAGGAAAACGACATTAATCTTTATTTATAAATTTACAAGCAAAATAAAAGAAATATTTATGGTACGACACTGGGCAATAGTGCAATAAGATGATGAAAAATAATTAGTAAGTGCACCCTGCGACTGTATCGGAGATCTCATTTAGGCGATATTGCAGGAAATAATTGCTTTTAAGTGAATTTCACCAAGATAACAATGGCCAAAATATATGCAAATGATGAAGGGCTGTCAAAGGCTTATTTGCCAAGGAAACCTCAAAGGAATTGTGCTTAAGAATCATCGTTTAGGCTTAACTGCTGCGAAAATGATTATATCCAGCTGTCATATCTTTAACACACTTTTCGCCCAAATATTTGATATTATCGATTGAACGCCTTCGTTGCTGTTAAAAACCTATTTAAGCCGCCTTAAAGAAAATTTCTAAACATATATTGTCTCCAAGATTCGATTAAAGACGATTTATTTAGAATTTTTTTACTTCTTAACAGCTGAATGAAATTGTTTCCTGTTTTCAATTAGTTCTTGTAATATATTAAAGTTATAGATATAGTTTGTATCTTTTCTATAAAATTACCACTATATAGTAGGGACTTAGGACAGTATGGACTTTTGAAAAAGAGTCTTTTTGCTAACATTCATCTGGGCTTTGCTTGTTGCAACAGGTAAACAACCGACAAGCTCACACTTGCCATTAGCAAGTTTCTCAGACTTTTTGCAATTTACTGGATGAGTTTGCATTATTTACAAATTTCCTCCCTTTCCGCAATTTTAACGTAGTCAAATGAATACCTTTAATACGGGTTTCGACTAATTTCAAATAAGCTCGGGTCAGAAGTCTTTGTGAAATTACAAAACTTATAGGCTTACACAAACCAAAAAAATTTAATATTCTTGATATCCTTCAAAAAGACCAAAAAAAAAACAAATATATATACAATAGAACCCAATGAATGCACTTCAAAACAAACATGCACAGAACACAATTGCAAATAAATAAATATGTAAAGCAAATTAACAATCAAGACTTTGTAATTGATTCCGCACAATGCTTTTTGGAAATATTTCGGAATTGGTATTTTGCTTCGTTTTTGTTCCTTAATATTGTGTTTAATAAGCACACAAACAAAGCGCGATTTCTTTATGTGTGAGTGCATTCTGTGCCTCAAAATTAGAGAACAAAAATCACACTTTTACACCGAAAAGAAAAAAACAAATTTTTAAAACCAATTTTTGCACGCTACTCACCTAATTCTTATAAAAATTAAATGATTTCATGAAATTTACAATCTTTACAACATTTTCTCACTAGTTTTTATAATTATTTTGTAGATTTTTTGGCAAAAATTACAATTTAAGAATTAATTAAATGAGAGAGTGTGAAAAAATATTAAGCAAATTGCCAGCCAAATCCAAAAGCTAGCATTGCCAATCCCTTCTTTTTATAATAAGCAAAATTATTTGTTTTTAACAATTATTTGGCATTACCGTAAGAAGGTTTGTGGAATATAACCACTTTGCTGCACTGGCAGCTCTGTTTCAAATTGGCATGTTTAACAATATTTTGCAGTTATTATTGAGTTTACTATTTCCGAAGAAGAACACCTAGCTTAGGGCACACTTACTCCTTATAAAAAAAAGGATAATAATATTAGATATTCCAATATCAATGTAATGAGTAGAAGGCGCAGAACGTGTAGAAGCTTTTATTGACATTGTCGATGGTTTGTTTTGATTGATTCAAATGTTGTTTACATTGTTAAACGTTCGTTCTGATTCATTCAATTTTTATTTATATTGTCAAAGACTACTTTTGATTGGTTCAAGCTTTGCTTATCTTCTCGAAGGTTCGTTTTGAATGGTTCAAGTTTTGCTTACATTGTCGAGAGTTCGATTTGGCCACGTTAATTTTTGGCAGAGTTTCGACTAACAAACTCAATGGTCGAATAGTGGGTTCAACACTCAAGTGCGGTAAAGTTTTAAATGAAACTGATGATTTACTAAGACTTTAGTCCTCTTATTTGCTTCCATGGGTAAATTAATAGTAATAATAATACTAATATCAGGCTGGCGTAGATGAAAGTTGTAGTGTATAATTTTGCCAACCTTCACAGTTTGTTATTTGACAATGGCTTAATATATTTTATACCACCAAAAAATTCTATACTACCAAAAAATTATACTACCGAAAACTTATACTTCCAAAAAATTTTATGTAAGTAGCGTTGGCAGCCATGGTAAAAGAAATGAACTTTTGTGAGTGCTCTGAAGGTAAATGATTTCCGTCTTGTTCGTAATCATATATTCTAAATCAATCAACTTAGAAAACTCCAAACCATAACGGCCGAGGCGCGTAAGATCTATATAATAAATAAATCAGTACTCCAATCTTTTCCAATCAACACTTGAAACAATACGACATTTAGAAAACGGCAGTTGAAAAATTTTTTCTGACGTGTCTTTACTGCGTTAGTGAAAAAAAAAAGAGCTTAAAGAAAAAAAAGAAAAGAATTTTTTGAAAGTCAACTAAAATAAAAAAGATTAATAATTGATATAAATCTTTAGTGAATTCATTTCCGAGTGAAAAATTATTCTTTCCTTTACAAGTCGTAAACTCCTTTTAAAAAATATATATATTAAATAGTTTTCTTCCGGATTTTTGGTAAGTGTTCCCCGGGATAGCAACTAAAACAACATCGGCCTGTCTTTGTATGGAGATTATTGCACTAATGTTTCAATTGACAAAGGTCAACACTCTCCCATTTTATTCCACACCTGCAGCAATTACGTTAAAAAAATAGAAAATTTCCTTCCACGTACATTCCTTATGGGCCGTACGTTTAAAGTTGATCTTCCTTCCGATTTATCATCAATTCAAAGCGCTTTTCAGTCTGAGATCAAGTCTGCTTGACCCAACTTTTGTGATATTGGGTCCTTCTCACCTCAACCTTCGTGAAACTTTTCCCTATCAACACTCTTTCGCAAAAATCAAGCTGCAAGGGCAAAAATTAGTAAGTACTCCAGTCCAACCAACTTCATTGAATATATGAAAACACTGACGAAATGGAGGTCTGCAGTTAGAAAGACGAAAAGGACACATAGAGCTATCATGATTAAAGGGTTATGTGGCAATGGCAACTCGCGTTTTTTCTGTAATTATATCAGCGGTCATCGACATTTTAGACAAAAATTAAACGGTTGTGCTCTGTGGAATGACCGTGATAATAAAAGATACTTAGATATTCTCAAGAGCTATATTCCAAGTGTCGATCAAATTACAATACCTTCAATTTCTTTTAGTAGTCTCAACAGTCCACCCTGCTCATTGCGTGAGCTAATGTATGCCTTACATTCGGCTACTGCTGCAGACCATTGTCCGAAGGAAGCCTAACTCTCCTCTTGCATGCAATTAATAACCGTTGGTCTATTAACTTCATTTTCTTTCATTTGCGATGTATCAAAGTAGTTCCCGTTCCTAAAGCAGGTAAAGACTTAAATTATTTAAGCACTTTCAGACCCATTTCGCTAATATCTGTATTTATAAGGATTATCAACTTCATGGTTAAGGAGAGACTAATGAATATCTTGAATACTGGGAACATTATTCCAGCCCATTTTACGCCTATGAAAAACGCAACTCTACGAATATGTTCGTTAATGAACCACCTTATCTCATAGCAAGTTTCAACAAAGCTGGTAAAATAGTTGTTATGCTTTCCCTGAACATTAGCAAAGCCTATGATTGTGTCAACTTAATTAAGCAAGGTAAAATCCTCTTAAACGTGTGAATTTCTCTTCATATAGGTCTGTAGATACCAAGCTTTTTATCCAAGCGTGTGTTGGTAATGGGTACAGACAAAGTTGAAGTGTACAGTGGTATTTCACAAGGCAGTTGATTGAGCCTCATACTTTTCCATATGTATACAGCTAATTTACATGATTTGAAAGTTGACAAAACTCATATTTATTAATACGCAGATGGTTTCTTAATTGTATCTGCGGACTCATCCTTTTTTATCAAACAAACTAAAGTTATGACAGTCTAACTCTTTGTGGGCATTATGAGAAAGCCGAAATGAAAAGCCTCTTCTTTACTACAAAAACGGCCATGACATATATGCCACTGACGGGTATCTAGCTTCTCGGTAGTAAAGCATCTGTCTAAAATGGAAGTCAAAGTTGCGGAGGAACTTTTCTCGATTTTTATTGAATTGCATGCAATCAGACATACTATTAAAGAAAATAAAACCCACATTTAAGTTTAAACCCTTATCAGAGGCTCCGTTTTTTTTTTTTGCCTGGAAATCAAAATTCTTTATAGACTCATGCGTGGTCGTACTTATGGTAAGGGTTTGGTGCTATACTATGTGATATTTGTGAAGTTTGTAATATTAGCGAGTCTGCTAAGTATCTAATTTTTAGATGCTATTGACTTGATGGTATTAGAAGTTCTTTTGACTTTTTCAAGTTATATGGTGGCCTCCTCGATCTCTTTGCAGCAAAAAATGTACGTCATGTCGGGGAACTAACTTGCTTTATTAGAAAAGCGGATTTTATTTTTTTAATCCATGGTATTTATTTTTTTTTTCTTTACGCTCAATCATATTTTATCTCTATAACATTCTTTGTTTTTTCAGCCAAAGTTTGCAACACTTTTTTACATCGCTTTCAACAACTCAACAATCTGTATTTACATTTAACATATCGCCTTTAACATCATGACTGCAGTTTTCTTTTTTGTGTGTTTTATATACATTTCTTGCCAATAAGTATTACTGTTTATTATCAGGACATATAAGCCACAAATTTATTGGCTTGGTCCATCTTAACAAAACATCCAACAAAAAAAAAAGAAGAAAAATGCCGACAATAATAGCTTTAGACATCTCAATATCAATGCAACGAGTGATTCCAGGTAGAAGTGAAGAAAACGCTCTAACTTACCATCAATTGGCTTTGAAAGGGATTTCGCAATTTTTGGAACATTTAGGAGCTGCAGCAAAGCTGGAATATGTGGCTCTAATCACGTTCGGTAGTAATTGTGAACTAAAAGTAGATTTTACTAGAGACTACGATCAAATAAAGCAAACAATGAAGAAAACGGAACACGGCGATAAATTGTGTTTATTAACTTTAATGAAAACTGTGTCTAATATATTAACTTCGAATTGGGGAACTCAGTCGCAGAGTCAAGTGGTCGTTTTTTCTGATTGTGGATTAGGCTTTGGAAAAAGCTCGATACGCACCTTTCTGCAAAACTACATAGGTAAAGAACTTGACGCAGAGTTCAATTGGTTAAAGCCTTTAAAAATAGTTAAGTGGAATTTCATTTGTTTGGGCATACAAAGTGATGGCTACTTTACGCGAGCAGTTGCGACATACCAAAAATTGTTGGATTATACTGGTATAAAAGGTATAAAGGTATTTTTTTCAAATTCAAATTTGATTTAGTTTTCAATATCTTGATTCTATTTAAGGACAACTTTTCATGCCAAAACCTATTAAAGATAACACGGATAGTAATGAAAACAATTCTAATGAATTGCTAAAAAATACTTTACCTACACACAAAAGTGAATTGGGGCGCACTGCCATGTTTGAAATGGTTGAAAAACTATGCGAAACCAACTTTAAACCGTTCGAAGTCATTTTGAAATGCGGAGGTTATTTTCGTTTAGAGTGTCCAATCTTAATATGGCCACCGCCTGCACCTTATTATCCATTAAATAATGCTAAGAATGCAACACCTTTAACCTTAGCTCCAAAGCTGGAAGTTTGTGGTTACTTGTCTTTATCGGATATTGGCTCACCGGCATCGCTAAGTAGGCATTTGATTATACCTAAAGTGGAACGTGAAAAAGTCAGTCGCCGAACATCCGATAAATCTGCAAATACAGCTAAACTAACCAGTGACAAAACTCCACGTTTGGATGTGAATCAGCCAAATTATGAATACGAAAAATTAGAACAAGAAATACGTGAATTCTACACTAAAGATGTTAAAGACCCTGATGACGCTACACAAGCTGAGGAATTCGATAATAAGACATCCGTGAGCTGCAGCATGCCTAGTGAAAGCCAAAAAGAATCTGTATGCGTATTATTGCACGGAGTCCTGAAGGTAGAAAACCTAGCAGCTTTAGTTATCCTTAATGACAATTGGTATGGATTTTTATTTTCGTATGCAGATAGCAAAAAGAAATCTAATCTAATGTTAAATATATTACCGCCTGGCAATAATGTTATACCATGGTTAGGCGATATGCAAATGTTGGGATTGATTGAGGATCTGATGCCTAACGAGAGTTCCACTTTTCCAGTTAAAGCAGAAAAACGTTCCTATTCTCAGAGCTGCGTTGTATGGATTAATCGTGTAAGCCTTCAATCGGATATACAAAAAGTTTTAAGACATGCTAAAAAAATGCCAGAAAAGATGCAACATTTTTACAAAGAATTAAACCGGATACGTCGCGCAGCTCTGTCGATAGGTTTCATTGAACTGCTGGAGGCAATGGCTACTTTGTTCGATAAGGAAGCACTTAATTTGGCGGCAATAAATGCCAATCCGGAATGCACAGTCCAATTGAAACATGCTTCTATAGAGTTGCGTAAACCTTCAAACAGAGATTTAAAAGTCTCCATAGTGCCAGTGCAAGCTGTGAATATGACATAGGCCAAGAATATTTATGGGGTCTATGATGTATACTTTTGAACGTCAGTGGAAATATGCGGCTTTAGTTTAATGCGTAAAACATAGGTGTCTACAGTTCATTACGTCTGTTATTTTATTTTAAAGAGAACTTACTTTAAATAAAGTAAAGAAGCGTAAAAATATTTGTAGTTGTTGCCAACTGCAACGATTTTAGTAATGATTGCTTTTACTCCTTGTTTTTGGTTGCGGCTAGCTGGACTTAATTTTATATAGAGGATGAGAAAAGCGCTACGCTCGTAAAATTCTTAGATTCCACTAAAAGACGTCCTCAAATTCTTAGGAATTTAGCTGCGCGTATTGATTTCTAGAAATTATTGCGAGCCTTTAGAACTTGTTTTGCTATTTTAGGTATTATTTTGCTTAGTATGTTTATAAATGGTTTGGTCATGTATTATGTCGATTGCAACATTCATTTGTACGCCGATGATGGGCGGATCTATCTCTCCTATTCGCCTGAACAAATACATGACTTGCCTTGCCAGGTCAAAGCTGATCTTGTTCGAATTGTGCTATGGTCTGGTTCGAATAACTTAATACTTGTAATTGGTACATTATGCTCGTACTACTTACCGCGAACTGTTAGGCAGTGGTGTGGTTAATCAGTTCGAAAGTCCTTTTCGTAGCAACTTTTGGCTATTTTTTGTGTTGCTATCCACTATTTCGATAAGCTTGTGTCCCGTTCTGTTAGTGTGAGAAATTTGCCTCCAATTCCGATAGTTGAAAAGAAATTGCATCAAGTTTTTCAGAGAGCCGGGAAAATGTTTCAATCACTAATAAAATTATTGAAACATTTATTGACACTCGACACTGGTTGGTTTGAATGATAACAAAAAAAATATGTAACATATAAAAAACATGTCAGCCTTCTGCAAGCTATGTCACAATTTGTTATTGATTTGCAGTCAATAAAAAATTAATTTTTTTCGATTTTTGCCTATCGTCTGGTCTGGTCTTTAAGGAAAATCTTGTTAAATTCAAAGCCCTGCTAGTTATAATATTGACGAGGAGGGGCTGTCAACATCGGCGAAGGCGGCCCTTCGTCAGAAAAATAAGCGCGTCCAACCCCCGGAAGAGCAACACGAAGTCCACGAGGAAGTTGAGAGCGTAGTGCCGGATGTCGAGGCACTGCGAGAGGTCGTGAGGAGATTAACTCCTCAAGACAAAGTAATGACATTTCATTTCGATGAAGTATACACTAACCAAGATACAAAATATTCTCGGGCGGCGAACCGATTATATGGATGCGGCTATGTCGATGGAAAGGCGCAGGCGTACAAGACGATGCTCTTTTCTCACGAGGAATCAGCGCCCATTCCGGCACCGGCACCCGCTGCAATGATAACACAAAGTTATTGGATGCGACGATCGACATCGTCGAGGAGATCGGCCTTCATCTAAAAGAAGTCGTATGCGACAGGAAGTCGCAAAACAGGATAACGCTAGATGATTTCTAAAACGACATGTACACGAGGAGAAGACCAGAAGACCAGAAGACTGTGTATAAAATCTGCCTAATGTTCGACTATATGCACCTTTTGCAATCGCACCGCAGAAAATTTGCGCTCAACAAACTACGCTACGACACCAAAATCGCACTGAAGATACAATAAAAGAACTGCACGAATTACAAATTCTATGGTAAAAAAGGCTACACACCATCAGTTGTCGCACCACTGGATTTTCCAGAAATTGTATGCTTTTTCAGCAACAATACATCCGCAATTATAAAAGCAGCGATAAATGGAAAAATAGTCAGCGGATCCAAAGTGAACAGAACGTACGGGTATTTTCATATTCTGTCAAAAATTACAAACGTTTTCCATTTCAGCCACATAAACAGCGCCAACTGGGAGCAGAAGAAGGAAACTTTAAATGCAGAATGAAACAGTATTTCCGGAGGAAGTTTAAGGCGGAATTGCTGTCGATGGAGACGCGGCTTACGGTCGAAAATTTCATCACATCAATTGAGGAATTGCTGCAAGATTATCCTGCTGTATCCATCTCGGGATACAGGATAAACCCAGATATGCTCGATCGGCTTTTCTGCAACACGGCGCCACATTATAAAAAAAGAACAAGATGGTCGTTGGAGATATTAAAACTTGCGGCACGTTTGATCAAATCGCAGATGCAATTTTGGGGAACAGGACAATCGACAACTGACGACTACCACATAATAGAGCAGTTGAATTGCCGGATTCCAGTAGAGGCCGAAGAAGAATTCCGACCATTCGGCCGAATGGAGTGCTGTACCGCGATCTGGTGACTGGCCAATTAAACCCAAAACATGAAGACTACTTCCGGCTGCTCACGGGCTATGGACTAGCCAAATACATCCGTGAGCAGCTAAGATGCTAGTGATGCCTCGACGGCCTCATTATAAGGAAGGAAGGCGCGTGCAAGGAAGTGCACGATGACATTATCAGCTTGAACAAAAAAAGCAATGACATCCTGACAAGAGTTCCCCAAAGAAGAAGTACATGACGCTCCAGCAAGTCTTCGACATCTTATACGCCATCACAAAACATCATACACCGGATCCAGAAATAGGCAAGCGCGCACAGGCGACCATTGTGGAACCGGTTGACTTTTTCCGGACAGGAGGATCCTGCAGCAGTGGAGAAAATCGCCGAAGGAATATGCTTGGATGTCTTATACAATTGGTGCTAAGCGGAAAAAATTGGCGGGACCCACCGGTCCACAATGTGTCATCGTTCCAAGCAATTAGGAGATAATTAGAATATAGTTAAAATGTATTAATATTAGTATTATTTTTGTTTATTTATCTTGTATCATATCTCAACTTATGTCTATACACATTTATACTAGTTTTTTTTTTTTTATATTATATTATATTACATTATATTAATTAGCGGGGTTTTACTGTATTATATAAAGTTCAGCTCGTTAAATGTGAACGTACGGGGAACCTTACACTGTCAGAACACAGGCAAAAGCTTTTATTAAGACTGTAAAAATGTGGAACTCTTTGTCTATGTATCAAGTATCAAGTCGATTGCTAAGGAGCGCAGATTCACTATCGCAGCTAAGGCGTTTTATAATTTCTGTATCAATGCATGATTTTTATAGTTTGATTGTATGGTCATGTCGTTGCTGTCTTTTTTAATTTGGAGGTGTTTTTTTTGTTTCATTACTACCTCGTCTACAACGAGACATACGCTTAAGAGTATCTGCATAGGCAGGCGATTAGTGTCGAGTATGGATTAATAATTTTTTTCGAATGATTTCACAGATATTTAGTGATTGTGGAGCAGCTTATAATTGTCTAATGCTATACTGTAAGGACACATTGCCATCTTACTGGTACAGTGGAGTTGCTGGAGACTTGTTATTATTAAGTCCTTATTTTAATCTAATTTAAGTCTAATTTTAAGTTAGTATCAGTTTATTATCATTAATTTAGCCAGGGAATAAACAGCATCTAAGGCTAACGGCTTTATTCAAAACTCTACCGCACTTGAGATTTGAATCCACGACCTTTGAGTTGTGAGTCGAGACTCTTGCCTATTCGAACATTCAGGCGGATTAAGTCAGTGTCGGTTTAATCATAAGTAGTGACTATAGAGTAAGTAAAAGTATCTATGTCTAATCCCTGCGCTCTATTTCTAATCTTTCTTTTGTCGAATGAAGGGTTTCCAATTTTTATATCATTTGAAACTTTAAGTTAAATGAAAGTTCATTTCATAACAGCAGCAAAGATATAAGAGAAAATCTTGGATGCCATATCATTTCATGTTATGCCGCAAAGTTTTTCCAGGTGTGTTGCTCACATTTAAACGAACAAGAAATATGTTGCTCGCCGTGGCGGGAACAAAAGTATATTGATTTCCCTTACAGGAACTATATTCTAAGCTGGTTATTTGAAATCTTCTTTTGTTCAAATTAGGAATACCTACGCCTATTTTCTTTTTGGTTTGTTGCGATTAAATGGACCAAGCTAATAGGGAATGCGGCTTATTTGAAATCCTTGGAAGTCCTGTGCAATCTAGTGGCTAGGGTGTCTGGCTTACCTACGTTTTCAAATTATTTTGATGTATACAAAAATTGACAGGCAAAAAAAATTGGAATGAAAACTTGATCGTTAATTGTGATCGCGTTAGAAAACCGGTCGAGACTATCTTCCTTCTTTTTCTACCGAAGATGCAGATGGTTCTCGCGAATATTTGGATATCAGGTTTTCGGAAAATATCTCCTTGGACAATATAGAAAACATGGAATTCTTGTCGGTGTTTGTTTTAGGTTGTCTCAGTTTCTTTTGCATTGTGGGCGTGCATGCAGGCAGATCATAACTTAGATTCTTAGTCGATCAGTGAAGGTTTGTGCCAAGTTTTAGATTTCTCTCCCTACTTCTGCGACTGCCATAGACAAATTGAGGGAGATTATTATTTATTTTAGTAGGAATAGCTATAGGTCATCGGTATTTTTAAAACTAGATCAGAAAGGGAAACATTAATTACAGGTATATGAAGAACTTTTCATATAAATAAAGGCTACGAAACAATTTTGGAAGTTTATATGTCTTGTAATAATCTTTTTGAAGCTCGAAAGTTGAAAAAAGTCAAATCGACCCGTGCGATAGTTCTAGTGTTAAAATCCGGCTCTATTTATTTATTTATTTATTTATAATTAATTACGTTCCGCTGGAGTACAAGTCATTAGCCGAATGTAAGCTACAAAATATCTTAAAATGTAGTATAGAGAAGAAAGAAAAATAAACATAGGATCAACACATAATATACACCGACATTTAACTAAGCCCTGAATGAAGATACAGAGATATATATTGCTGAATGAATATGTGCTTATTGATGCCTTATGAATAGTGACAAACGAGAAACCAAATCAAATATAAAATATTGTACAAGACTCGAAAATATTTAGCAGTTATGCAATATAATACTTTTAACTTTATTAACGGACAAACGGGACAAATCAAGCAAGTGGTCATGATCGTTGAGCATTTTATACATTACCGGAAACGGATTCAACAACTCATGATTGGTTCGGCATTGTGGTAGTTGCGAAAGCACAAACTGTCTTCAGACCCTACTGGGGATGTGAACATTATTAAGTTCTAATAAGTTCTCCTTTTATTAGCTTAAAGACGAAGATTACACAATTTCACGCCTTTTTTCAAGGGTAGGCAAGTCAGTGACCTCCAATCTGTTAAAATATAGTGGAAGTGCTAGCGCAGGATCCCATTCCAAACCTCGCAAACCAAACATTAAGAAGTCCTGTTGAACAGACTCCAAGAGATGAACATAGAATCTATAACTCGGAAGCCAAACTACCGACGAGTATTCAAGAGTTGGTCTAACTAAAGAAGTATATAAGCACTTCGTAACGCATGAGTCATTGAATTCTTTAGACCTTTTTTTACAAATCCTAAAAGGGATCTAGCTTTATTAACTAGAACTTCTATATGAATATAAAACTTGAGTTTTGAGTCGAAAACCACTTCTCAGTCTTTAATAATTGCGGACATTTTTCTGAATATGATTGTCAATACGATAGTAAGAGGGCAACGTACTACACTGCGCAAAAGACATCTTCTTACATTTTTTTGAATTCAACACCATACCATTGATTGCACACCATAAACACAGATCCTTCAGGTTCTCCAGGTCAGACTGAAGAAGTTTACTACCGTGTATTGAGTTAAAGGAGAGGCAAAGTTTAACGTCATCTGCAAACATTAAAACACCGGAATATTGAATACACTCAGGTAAGTCATTAACATATAAAATAGGTAAAAGTGGGCCAACATGACTGCGCTGAGGAACACTGTAGGTGCGCCTCAAGAGATAGCTGTTGAATCAGGCAATCACATTGTTCTAAACGTGGTATTTTTGAATACGCTTTCAGAAGAATGACAAAATTTGGTTTATTTAAAGTAGATACAACGTGTATGACAATCACACACACCGTTGCAGGGGTTATAAAAAAACGGAGTACTCGATATAGGAAATAATTTATGGTCCAAACTGTCGCCTCTAAGCAAGGCGAGGCTTATTCCGTACCTCTGAGCACTTAGTGCTTCTGCGACTTGTGGTAAGTACAGCCGCCACTGCACTATAGCCAGCTCTCACGCCGACATTTTTTACATATTGAAAAATACGGCTTTCCTTGGTGGATGTGTCATCCTGACATCCGTGACTCCGATAGTTCAAACTATAATGCTTACGGCTATTCGACATTACACGCCATTTATCCACTCTTGCATTTGAGTAAAATATTTTGGACTACCATGCGATTTGCGCTCGTCTGCACCTGGTATTCCCAAAATAATCCTGCTTTTCAAGCCCAATCATAAGGCGAAGCAAAAACGAGTTTTTTTCGTATCGTTCAAACAAAATTTTACATCGGTTTCGCGCTCCTTCACCTGTTTCTAGTTCGACTGAGGTAAAAAACTTCGGAAACTTTTTAAAGGAGAGGCAAACAAATTTTCATATTGTATAGAGACGCCGCCGATAGTTGCAATGTCACGACTTATACGCGAAATATGATCGACTTCATTAAATAAAGCGTTACGATTGAATTTCCAACGTTAGCCGACACCAGATTCTTCAATACGCTTGCGGCTCATTAGGTAAGCGGTTTTCCAGCAACGTAATAAATTTTCCGAACTTTTCGCCGTGTCATATGTAAAGTTTGTCGAATAACTGTTTGTCCGCTTACTAAGCGTTTTTTTTATATGCCAAAATATTTTGTCAAATGCTATGATTTTTTTAATCCTTTCATCTTCCGTAGGCAACAACTACTTGACTAAAGCTTTGTAAATTGCTTTTGTGTCTGTTAGTAGACCTCCTCCGACAATGCTTGAAATTCTACATCTTCGTGCATTTTTGGTGGTTTTCAATATTCCTTGTCTGCAATGGCGAAATCGTGCATGTTCGCCACAAACTTCTTGGAATAATTGGAATGATTTAGCTGCAGTTCTCTTTAAATGAAAACGAAAATTAATGCTGCCCGTGAATTTTCTTAATGTGGCACATATCTCGACGTGTTAAACACAGTAAAAAAATACTACGCAAATACTTTTTCAACTTATCGTTGCACACTCTACTTACTCACTTAATGATATAACGAGTTTTCATATGGGATGGGGTCAGAAAAGTGGTCCAATCCGAACAACGCATCAACGCATCAAATTTCATCGAAATATGTGAAAAACTGTGCTTAACAGAGAAAAGACGAACAAACGCATAGACAGAGAGTAGCTTATCGCGCAGTGTGAAGGCTGAGTCTAGCTTAATATACCTTTCTACTACAAGTGAAGTATAGCAGCACGAAATACTACGAAATTTAATGAAACCATTATTTTTTTTTATTACTGTCCTTTTATTAACACAAGCAACAATTTACTATAATTTTCTTTTTTCGTTCGATTCGTTTATATTCGTGGATTAAAGAAGATTATCTTAATATATCGTTCATATTTCTATATTGTAATCATAAAATCTGGAAACATAATACCAAGTAATTCGGTATTGTTTGCCGTGGCCTAAAATTTTCATGTAACTTTTATGTCTCTCGTTTATAAGGGAAGATCATCGGGATTAATTTCTTCAAGTTCCTCCAAAACATCTTCATGAACACCCATCTGAGGATCCTGAAGTAAAAAAACAGTTAAGATCAGTGAATAAGAATTAAGGGCTATTTTTATGCCTATCACTACTACAAATATCACTTTTCTCGGTCGAAAGTCAATTTTAATTCTATTTTTATTCTAAAACAAAAAAAAAATAAAAAAAATAATGTTCTTGTAATATACAATTTCCCGGTACAGGAGAAATCGTTGAAGTTGAATTTGTTTGATTCGTTTGCGTTTATTTCGACAGATCGACCCAACCGAACACATATTGTGCCAAAAAAAA
>CCAG010013124.1:0-30414 GCA_001077435.1 Glossina morsitans morsitans | reverse complement strand
TATAGAAAGTCAAGTCTTAATATTAGTTCGAGTCATAAGCAACTCCTGTTTCTTCATCAGACATCAGACTAGCATCTAAAGCTTCCGATTTTTTTTAAAAATTCTACCGCACTTGAGATTTGAACCCACGACCATTGTCGTTGCTAGTCGAGACTCTTGCCTTTTGACCACTCAGGCGGAATTGAAGTTAAATAAATTTTAAAAATACTTCTGGCCAAGGAAGATGATGTTTGGGACCATAACAAAAATTTCATTGTACGTTACAAAAAGCAATATATTTAATATTATTACATTAATTCGATAATATTCTACATATACTAATAGTGTTTCGTACATTAATTTTAGCTATTCTGACACTAATATTAATTGATTTAATGAATTAATTTAATAAACGTAATTATATGAAATTTTTAAATAACACTCAAACGGTTTTCTTATAATAATTTTCTAATAAAGATTAAGTAAGATATTCCGACCGAATCTTTTATGCCCTCCAATCATCCAATTCATTCCAAAAACGACTTACAAGAAAAAAAAGGCAAAAAAAATTAAATTTACGTTTAGAATATACGTGGAACTTTTTATCGTTTATGAGTAACGTGCAGAAAACCTTGAGATGTTCTCGGTTGTTCTCAGGTCATATTGCATTGTAGGCGCGCCCTTCGACCATTGCAAACCGTTTCCCATTTCAATCTATGTACGACAACTGCCATATTTGGAGTCGTCGATACCTTCACTACGAATAGACATTACACAGAGGGGTAGACGGGGCCACGCACCGGCCAAAATCGAATCAGCATTTGATGCTGATCAAGAATGTATATATATATATATATATATATAATATTTTATAGGGTCTCTAAAGCTTATTTTAGGGTATTCCATTATTCGTTAGTAAATTTAAAAAGGAAATACAAATAAATTGAAAAATGCGTTTATACGTACAGGCGTCCTCCGTCTAACACGGTACATGTGAAGCATGGCTTCGATAATAATGTGGTACAAAATTAGCGCGTCTACGATTTCCATACAACGCGATTTCAAGAAATCGAATGTGTGCTGTTTTGAATTCATTCAATTTTGCTTTCATTTTTATAAGCAGAGTTTCAATCAACTTTGAGAAAAAAATGGATTACGTATAATTTTTGACAAAGATCAATTTTGCGATTTTGAATATATTTTTAGGTTTTTCATATCATCATAATGTTAAGGTTCTTGCATTTTTTTTGTGAAAACTTAAAAAAATAAAAAAAAGTTAACTTAGTTGTTCATCTATAAGTACATTTAGAAAGGAATTCCATAATAAAATTTTAGTCGTAAAATTTTCGTCATAAAACTTTACACCTTAAGACTTGGGTTACACATTGCATTAATTTGCACTATTTCAATGTATCTTATAACTCAGTTCGGATGCACACTTTTCTTCCCTACAACTTTACATTAATTTTGGTACAATGTATGTCAAGTTTGCGCGGACGTGTGTAACACCCAGGAGGGTGTAAGACAAACCAACCTTGTACAATATCGATCGATTCAGAAAATGGTTCTGAATGATTTTGATTTCTGAGATATTTTGTTGAAGTTTAGTACACTGACCAAAAACGAGCACTATTGAAAATAATGTGTATCGGTCCACTTTTCCGAAAAAAATTGCAATTTTTAAAGCTTCTCGGCAAAAGTCGCTGAGTAATAGTATTTCGGCATTCTAAATTGGTATGAAAAATTTGGTTTGGTAGGGGCAATTTTCCGAACCCTCTTTCGTATAAGACCTCCTACGTAAACTAAGTATTTATATGGTAAAAAGGTCTAATTTTCACTATTTCATGATGAAAATTGGTTTATAATAGTAAATTGACAAAGAAATTAATCTTTGGACCACGTCGGTCTATTTTTTTGACACCGCCGCATATAGGGATTCAGGAAATGTAAACACTTATCTGCCAAAAATTCCTAATTGTTAATATTTTACGATAAAAAGGTGTTCACGATAATTATTATAAGATAGTTATATGTAAGAATTAAGCTGGTCAAATTTGAACCATGTGAGTTTATTCCTTGGACGCCAAGCCATATAAGATTTCTAAAGAATAGTAAGCCCTTCAGAAAAAGATTTAATTTCTAATATTTTATGATGAAAATTAGTTCATAGTAGTGATTGGGGCAAAAAAATTAACGGTACAAATTTCGGATCGTATAGGTCTTTTTTTAGATCTGAACATATATAGGGGTTACGATGAAATGCAAGCCCTTATGTGAAGAGAAAGTTTAGTTTTATTAACGAAAATTGAAAAATAATAAACCTTTTAGGAAGTAACTTAAGTTTATTAAATTTTGGTCACATCATGTGATGGTTTGGGTATCCTCCAATATGCGGGCTTTCACGAAACGTACGCTTTCGTATGAAAATAATTTGCAATTTTTGGTGTATTATTACCAAAAGCAGTGAATGAATGTGTTAAGCGAAGCGGTTTAGGGTGTTTGATGGTGTGCCTTGTCCGACTATAATGTTCTCACTTGTTCTTGTTTGTGTTGTATCTGAGTTTAAATTATGTTATTCTGTATGATATTTTAGTTTAAATAAAAAATTAAAAAAGGTTCATGTAAGAGGGTTTCGAAACAGTACCGTGTGGATAACCGTGTGAATGACGGAAATTAAAAATTTGAAGCACGTACTCCCCTAGCCTGTTGGCGTTCACAGGTGTAGCGCTGCACGTGTTTTCAATTCGTATACAACATACGGTAGATGTTTACCTCAAATGTTTTTTAAATCAGAACAGTGTGCAAAAATGTATTGCATAAATGGATATGATTAATCCACAAACACGCCCATAATTCACAAAATATTTTCGGATTTCTAGATGTTGTATTCTAATGATGTATATGTCCAAAATTTTTTATATTTACCAGATGAGCATATTTCCAACATTCTAAAGCGTTATCTCTATCGCCCAACTGCAAATTTATCAAGGCGAGGTAAAACCACGTATTGGGATTATATGTATGAAAAGTGGTTAACTCAGCAAAATAGTCTTTTGCCTCCTTTAAGCGTCCCAGCTTGAGAGAGATGCAAAGCAAACATATCTTAACTGAAATGTCATATTTCACTGTAGACAACTTACATAATAAAGCGCTTTCGCTTTGCCCATGTAAGTTATTAATCGATGCTCTTGATAATGACCGGCAAAATCGAATGCTCTAATTGCCTTTTCATATTCATCTTTAGCTCCCATTTGGAAAGCATAACGAATTATTCCTACTTGGTAATCATACGGATTATTTAAGCCCGTAATATTTAATATACCAGAGTAGTAATCCTCGTAACAGCCGTCATCAGTGGGATGAAGAAAATATTGTGCATTACCATTGATTAGCAGAACAAACGCTTCCTAATGAACAAATGAAAAGTGTTAAGCAATTTATTAAGCGACGTTCTTACCAGTTCAGCTTTATTAAACTCGCTATTTAAGACAAAATTTTGTGGAATAAAATCTCCACCCATACTGCCCATATGTAATTTCAGACTTGTTTCCAAAATGTATCTTTCGACTTCTGAACAATTGTCAGCGACCTCCTCAAACATCCAGGCTGCGAATTGATATAAGCCCAAGCATAAAAGAAAATTAGTTGGTTCCCAAAAATATTGAAATTTTTCCGATTGGGATTTGGGTTTGTAGTTGTTCAAGATCTCCCAACGACTTTTTGGCAGGCACATGCTTTCAATGAAATCGGTTTTAAGTACGTTCTCGTAATTGAAGCGTGCGTAACTCATGCCTGGTCGATAGTTATATTTTTTATATGCGCAATACAAAAGCATCCAGCCAACTTTAGAGTTTGGTTCAGTGGATTCACAGAATTCGATTAAAGCATTTATAAGGCTTTCGTCAGCCGTACTATTGTTTTCTTCGGCCCCGATTTCATGTGTTTCATATGCCAAATAAATTTCAATTAACGAGCAACAATATTCTCTGTTATTTTTAAATTCATATTATTTGAATGTTTGATTGTTCGGCTAAGGGAGCTTACCTAAATGCTTCTTCTTGTATATCAATAATATATGAAGGCCTTTTTAAATAATTTCGTGCCGAGTCGTATCTTCCCATCTCAATATCATAGATGAACATGAAAAATCGAAAATATGGACTTTTACTGTACATCTTCTTCAGCTAAAAACGTAAAGAACGCAATGAAAAAAATATATATATATATTGATCTTTAGATTGCGTAGTAATTCGATTTTGTACACACAAACGATCTTTGCTGCAAAATTGTAAGTAATGTGTGTAAGTAAGTGATGTAAGTAATTATACCAAAAGATGAAAAACAAAATTGCAGTCGTACTAAGGCTAAGCGAAACTGCTCTATATCCAACGCTGCTTCACTTGGTTTTTATATCCTGCACCACTTGGGGACCAACTTTCTGCGGATATATGCAACAGCCGCAAGGACTTGAGATACCTTTGATTACACCGATTGATTCCAAATCAAATTCTGTTAGCCTTTTTTTCTTATCTTCAGTTTGCAGGCCACAATTTCTGAGATATTTTGATGAACACACTAACATGTGTTGACCAAAGGGTGAATGTTGTTGAAAATGGTTCGGATCGGACCGTCATAACAAAGCACAAATTAGGCTTTGTTGCCTTACAAGGCTTTCCTTTCGTGACAGCTTTTATATACGGCACTGTCTAAAGAATAGATCTATGTGGTCCAAATGCCCTATGGTTGTTTTACTAAGGACAAATTTTAATTAAAAAATATTAAAAATTAAACCTTTTTGAAATATAAACCCTTAGTTTTCATTAGAACTGCCTGCTCTGGTATCTAAATAATAGACATACGTGGTCCAAATTCGATAAAGTTAATCTTTCTGTCAAATTCTGTCAAAGCATTCCAAGTTAGGCCTGATATCTTCCCATATAAATTTGTTTTTAAGCTACAGATAGCAATTTTTTAGATATTTTACTGACCTAAGAGCGAACATTTTCGACCGCACTCTCTATAACGCCGTATTTGGAAAATTCGTTATATTGAAAAACCTTGCAATTTTTAAAACACGCTATGTAATAGTATTTGGATTCTAAACTGGTATGAAAAATTTAGTTCGGCAGCAGTAATTTTTTGAATACCCTCCCGTAAAATCGTTTCTACGAAAATTGAACTTTCATGGCGAAAATTGGTTCAAAATAGCAAATTGACAAAGAAATTAACCTTCGGACCATGTAGGACTACTTTTTGTATATCACCACATATGAAATTTGCTTATGATAGTAATTTAACATAAAAATTAATTCGATCAAAATTGAACCGCATGGGTATATTTCTGGGGCCTCGCAATATATAAGATTTCTCATAAATATTAAGCCCTTCCAAAAAAGGTTTGATTTTTAACATTTGATGATGAAAATTGGTCCTTAGCAAAAAAATGAACAGTAAGGAAATTGGGTCACGTAGGTTTACTTTTTTGACTCTAACATATATAAAAGTTATCATGAAAAGCAAGCCCTTACATGTAGAGAAAGTATTTATAAAATGTAATATATAAAAATAATAAAACTTTTGGGAAATAAATTAAGTTTGCTAAGTTTGGATCACATTATGTGATGTGTTGGGCATTCTTCAGTAAGCGGGCTTTCACGGGAAGCATGCCTTTGCATGAACATAATGTACAATTTTTGTGCGAATACGAGTGAATACTTGTGTTCCGGGAAGCAGTTTACGATATTTAACGGTCGCCCTTGCCCGACTGTAACGTTCTTACTTGTTTTATCACCAGATAGAGAAGATATTTAACTACAAACCTCTTCCATGAGATGCTGACTCATTTTCTTATTATTGACCGCATCGCATATTTTTATTAGATCCATATACTTTATGACATTGCTTGCTTCCTCTTCGAAACTTATCTCAACGGTTTTCTCATTGAAATTCATAATTAAACTATATATGCGGTCAGTCAATTCCTTATAGACCACTGTCATTAGATTCTGCAAAAAAACAGATGGAGGGATTGAATGGAAAGATGTAACAGGCTAATAGATTGTGGAAATGATTGATTTACCGTAAACTCGACATTGGTTTTCGTTGGAAAACGTACATTGAAGTCGCATGCTATTAAAGGCAATAAACTATTTACCGTATCACTAACTATTGAGCAAGAAAAATATTCATGCCTCAGCTTGGAGTGAAGATTAGTTCGAATATAAGTGTCTACCATTTTTAAAACAGTTTTGTCGAACTCATAGTAACTTTTCTCGTAAGCTTTCTCATCTATATATTCGGGAGCTCTTTTACTTCGCGTAAAATTCGTTCGACAAATTTTGTATATATCCGTTTCAATATCGTTGAAGCGGATATTTAAGTCTTCTGCCGGTTCAGTGACTGGTACTTTTAAGCAAATTCTGATTACGGCGAACGGTATTGGTTCACTCCAATTGTGTTTCCCGATAGTCGGATTAGAAGTTCCATTTTCTGGCTGCCTCATTGGCACAGCAAAAGCACTCCCTTTAACTGGAAAAGCGCACAAAATCCACGCAACGAAATATAATTGATAATTGAAGTGTACTTACTATTTGGATACAACAAGATGGACGTATCAAGGAAACCTTGTAATAATATATCGTTTGGCTTAGATGCCTTGAAGATATCCAGTACAACATTTAGTTGACTGTTAATTAAATGTTCCTGCAAACTAGTGTGCATATTATCTGTTAATATAAATCTATGCAAAGAGTTGCAAACTAAGGCATCACTTGTTTCAATATCGACTTTTGTAAAATTAAAAGTGGTATCTTCGGGGCGTGCAAGTGAGAATAATGCGCTCGCTATATCGAGAGATGTCTCCGTATGAACACTTATACTGTCGTAGTTCTGAAGAATTTTACTTTTTAAACTTTCCCATTTGCAAAACGTGCTTTCATTACCCTTGCCAACAGTACCCTTCGAAAAAACTGTGTATTCGCAAATGAAAATTTTTTCAAAGCCGTCGAGTTTACCCGGAATCTTATATTGCCAAGAAAGGGTTGCAATTAGATCGTCGCAATCATTCAGCAGGTTATCGTTCGCATTAAATATCGATGCTAATGTAATATAGATGGCATTAGACAATTTAATGTCCTTTATGATAGGCATTAAAGCATATATATGCCATTTCATTTTGCATGTGTCAATCTTGTACTCCTTCGTCAATGGATATAAAATAATATCTACGGTCCATTTCGAACGTTTATTTACGAAGAATTGCAGCATATCAATGTTACCTTGCAATAAAGGTTGTCTGCTTTCCGCTTTATACTCCTGAGATGCTGAGTCATAAGTCTGATTCATGCTTTCGCTTGATGTTTCCGGCGTATGGCACTCGTATAATGTCAAAGTCATCGGTGAATCGCTGAATGCATTAATATCTCTGATATTGTCCTGTTCGATCGTCACACTAAATGTCGGTTTTTCCGATGCAAACTCCTCTAATTGGATTATATTTTCTGACGTATATCGGTCAGTGAGTTTCGTAATGGTGATGGTTGGATGATTTAATTCTATCTCGATGCTTACATCATTAGCCGATGGTTTGTATAATATGCTCCGTGGCTGTAAGTACAAGAAAACGCGCCTGGTGGTTTGGCTTAATGCCATTTATAATTTTTTTCTCAAATAATTGTTATGAAAATGTATGAAAATATATCTAAAGTTTGAAAATGTCAAAACAAATAAAATGTTATGAAAAAAAAAAATGATTAATTTGAATACGTTTATACGTATCCCGTTGTAAAACGGAATAGAGCCATATGTATATATATATATTTACATGTAAATTCAAGCATATGTGATATCAGATGCCAACAAAAATCAGATGAAATCGGGCCAAGACTTGCAGTATTGCTGCTGACAGTCTGATATTAATAAGTATAAAAAACAAGTGGGCCATGGCCCATCATTAAACACTACAATTATTCATATAACGGATTTTTAAAAAAAGGTATGTGAGAAGTGGCTAAGTTCGAAAGATTTTCAATAGCATTCGCCCTTGGGCAAAAACATGCGAATGTACCAATTCTCCCCAAAATGTCTTAAAAATTACGAACTGTAGGTTGAAGACAAAGAAGTAAGACGAACAGACCAATAGGAAGCTTCAGAAAGTGATTCCGAATCGGATCTATCTTAAGTTCATCTGGATGTTGCGTGGACCTCATATATTCTTCTAGCACAAGTGTTGCAGGCTGATAACTTAAAAGTTAACAAAATGTAGTGGTTGTAGTAGTAGTATGTTGTAAGATTCTGTAGGCATGTTCTTTCATACTGTCCAAGTCTACATAAGTATTGAAATGAGCAGAATTCCCTTCGAAGTCAGTAAAGGGAAAGAGGTCAACGATAAAAAAGTCATGGCAATTCTTCTCTATCGAAAGCAACAATTTGTCGGTGCTTTGCTGTTTTTGAGACAGGGTTGTTTTAACATCGATGATGCCGAATAAAGTGAAAGCCCAAAAGAGGTAGTGACACCAGAAAGCATCAAAAAATGGTGATAATTGCTTTTGACCGGATCTGACATCTTAAACATATCAAAAGATGGTGTGTTCACTGTTTTGCTAGAAATATTAAACGTAAGAAGCATTGCAAGCACTTTTCACCACCATCTTTACTGATAGATCGAAGACCGATGTTGTAGGCAGCGGCTTTTGGTTTGCAAATATTTATATAGAAGCTTACTTCTCAAATCATTCATGTAGTATTATATTTTTGGCTGAATATCCTACGATCCTGGAAGACATCCGCTTAGCGAGTACTTAGCTTCAAAAGAAATTCCATCAGAAAGTAAATCTGTCTTATCCGTTTTACAATCATTTCCCTCAGGTAAAACCCACCCTCACGTGCTAGAAGTCATATCTTTACCATAAAGCCTCAAATCTGATGCACCTCTGGGTGCCCAGTCACATGGTCATTCTTAGCAACACCACTGCAGATAAAATTGTATCTTCCAGACCATCATGTTGTAATGTTCGCGGTCTGATTTCTGCAGGTTTGAGGGCGATCGACAAGAAATATTCATTGTTTGCTTGGCAGCAACGACGGAATAATTCACCTTATGGTCTTCAATTATACTCTTTATTCCCACAAATAAATAAAGGTTCTTGGTTTATCAATTGCGGATTCAGACGTGACATTATTTGCCTTATTAACAGGCTGATGGTTAACTATAGGAGATGTAAGGATCATCGGTTCGAAATTAACTTAGCGAATAGTCCTTTGTGTACATGTGGGGTCTTGCAATCTCTTGATTATATCCTGTTTGTTTGTTTGTCCGAATGTTTTCACTGCTATTCGCCATTCCATATTTCGCAAATTGAATATACGTAGTCTTCATGATCGCAGCATTCTTGACATTTTGCGTTCTCACAACTTAGCAGCTTGCTTCGCAATCTTTTCCTTTTTTAGATCATGCCATCAAGATATATAAACGTTGACAGCCAAATTGTGAACCTAGTCTCTTTCACACTTATTTTAGTCACGCACTTATCAGTTCTTTTGTGACGGACGTATAGCACGCAAAATTAACAAGACATTAATCAAATATAGTTTAGTTACGAAAAAGAAAGAAATAACAAAATAAATAAATAATAATTATTACGTACCAAAACTAACCTTAATTCTATCAAGGCTCAAACAAAGAACTTTGTGTTCACATTGGGCCTTTTCCACACATCTCAGCGTATTTTGGATTGTTGATTTACTGAATAGAAGAAGGAGACGATTAAACGTGAGAAAAAAATATATATCGCGCTTACTTTCAGTGACGTAAAAATTTCAACATTTCACTGTTGTTGGCAATATTGAGTAAATCGAAGTTCGAGTTGCTGCCCCACTCACATTTATCTCGAGATTTGATCCCAACCGACTAAGCAAGCACCAAGGGGAACGATTGAACTGTAACGTATTTTGATGCTCTTGTGAGAGATCCTTGGTATCGAAAGGTTAGAGAAGCTTTGGACTTTTTGTATCCCTTTAAAAGAAAACTGGGTTGCTAAATAGTGTCGAATTTCACACAATTTTCTTACTCTATTTCTGATCTATATTTATATGAAAAGAAGAACGTTCGACAAAGTATAATTTGTGGAAATACTTTTTGCAGTCATTGATTAATCCTACTATTTGAAAATGAGGGAAATAGGGTAAATGGTAAGTAAAAATTCATTAATAAACTAAGAAGAGGCCGTAAATTCACACCAGAGACTCAATTCTGCAAAAACATGCAATCTTTTACAAGTCAAGCCTTTTGCTGCACCTGTCGCTCCAAGTTTTGCATAATATGTTTTAATTTCCTCTTGCAGGGAGTGGGTTTGTAAGGTAATAAATAATAATAATAAAGTTTGTATGTAACTTTATGCTAATATTTTCTACAGATTGTACTTAGGTTTTTTTTACTGTTGATGGCGGATAAAGCTCATTGTGGGTAGCAACTAAAAACATATGCTTCAACTTTCTACCTCAATTTTGTGATCTTCTTACAGCAGACGAGAAATAGGCGGTCAGAGTTAAGAGTCTTACGATATCTCTTATGCATATTTTTGACCGTCACGAACGGAAGGACCAATATAGTTTATCCCACTCCTCTGATGATGAATTTAAAAATCCTTTGATAGTTTCAGCACCACAATACACTCATCGCAAGTGTAGGGTATAAATTGAATTATAAGACATATCGAATATCGATATTTATATATATTCATCTTTTAAACATAAATACCTTTAACGTGGAGAAAATTAAAAGCACCGAGTACGAAAATAAGAAAATATTGAAAAGAAGAAAATATCGAACCCAAAGCTCTTTAGTTTAAGATAAAATATTAAGTGCAAGAAAGGTAGGTTAAAGTAGAATACATGTGCAGACGGTCTCCTTAAGCCACTGCACTCGCCTCATTTGTGCTGTTTTCTCATTGCAGGGGTTGTCGTGTAAACTCCTATATTAAGCCGTGAAGTGGTCAAAGTTAGCGTCCAACTTGTTGTCTCTTGTATAAAAGAAACAAACAGCCACCGATGCTTACGAATTCAGTAACGTTGAGAGTAATAGAAATGCCATGCGTATGTTATTACAATGGTTAAAGCTTGGCTTAGAGAGTAAGTTAATCGTAGGCATGATGTCGCAGATAAGGGAGCGGTGTACATACCATAAGAGCTTTAGACATAGCTTTTAGTATATTTTAGAGAGTCCCCGTGAATGTTAAGAGTCTTATGGTATCTCTTATGCATATTTCTGAACGTTAGGTCTTAGAGCTTAGAGGTGTATTATTATTATCGTTATTATTGTGCGGACAATCTGTAATGCGACCTAAAAGATTTGTTGTATCCGCTCATGCCCATAGCCTTTCACTTTTAAGATTGTTATGAATCCCGCCTTCTTCTTTGGTTTGGAGCACCATACCGTGTCTGGCCTTACGAAGTGTTCGCTACACACTTGATATCTGATTCGCATTCATATAGGATATCATGGAACGTTTCGTTCGTCCCTTGGCAGAATCTGCGTAGACCGGTATTGAAGATAACTATGTTTTTCAGGTGATAACTGAGGAAAATATGACTACGTGTAGAGGCCGTTGACCAATCGTAAGTCGCTTCTTTTTAGTTCCAATGGTTTATGGCTTTCCCGGAAGATTGAATGAATGTTTTCCTTTGCTGTTGTCCTGCGGTTTACTTCCAATGGGAAATCCAACTTTTTCTGCATGCATTGCGATATCAGCCCTTTAATGCGGCCCCTTCATATTTAAGAGGAAAGTTTCGGACCTATCATGGCCTCTTGGATTGCCCTGTTAGCTCGACAATCAGCCCTTTCACTGCGTTCGATAGCCGAATGGCCAGGTACCCATATTACGTGCACGTCATTATGCTTCTTCATCTCGTTTAACACGACGTTCGCTGTTTCAGAGCCTTTAGGGCCGGCTTGGCTGTTTGAGTAAATGCACAATTATCTCTCTCCTACATTGTGTTCTTAGGCATTCGGAACAGTGCAGTACTTTGCTGCTTATGTGCGCTAAAGCGTGTATGTGTAAGGCTTTCGATCATAGTAATAGCTTTGAACATGAACATAACTAAGAAAAAGGCTGAAAGTTATTATTTATACGCTTATGATGCGATTAGATGTATCAGGTGTTTGACAATATTTTGACCATTTTTTCACTTGAAAAAGACATTTATTTTGGAAAATAGGTACGATATATATTATTCAATATAGTTTCCATCGTTTTCTATAACATTTTACAATATTTTTGGCAACATGATGAGTGTACGTTAACCAAAATATTTTCTGTCATTTTCTCCAGACTCGAAAAAACTTAGATTGGTTTAGCAGCGATACACCCATCGACCTATTTTCGCATTCCTACTTTGCGGACCCGCAGGGTCCTGCAGATCATGCTGCATATGGTAATCAGAAGGGGCCATGTCTGATGAGTTCGATGGGTGTGGCAGAACTTCCCATTCGAGCAGTCACAGTGTACCCTGGACAACTCTTGCAGCAAGTGGCCAAAAAATGGCATATTCAGTCAATTCCTGTCGTTGGTTTCGAACCGTAAAACCCAAAAGCGACAATTGGGATATGATGGAGCACCATTACCTCAAGCCTCTGAACGTGTTTGCCAGGCTTTGGCAGCAGATTTCTTCAAAAAAAGAATAAAAGTAGAGAATTTGGAAGAAGAATTTAGAGCGCTCCATGATCAGCGTCGGGGTCCATTGAATAAATCAATAATATTAAAAAGAAAGGGGAGAGGAAAGTCAAAACCATGGAATTGAACCGTTACGTACGCTGATATTTCCCATTTATCACATTTACCTGCAGAATTCGCTGATCAAAACACCTGCAAACACGTAGTAATGTCTACGTACGCTATACATAAATAACGTGTGCAGGCATACAATAATTTTTGCACATCTCCTTTTCAATTACTCATGACTGTATTGTTTTATATATATATTATTATTTTTATTAATATCTTAACGCAGTACTAATTACATTACATTATTTTGGATCTACATATAGTAATATATGTTCAACATCTAGCTTACCCAATTCACTTAAAATTTCTTCATTAATAGCGCAATCGGGATTCTAAGTTAAGAAACAAAAAATAGATTCAAAAGATAGAAATCGATTATTATTTTACTGCCTTGTAGTTTATTTATTATTATTTACCAAACGAGCGTATTTCCAGCACTCGAGCGCTTTATAATTTTCACCTAACCTGATATTTATTGTAGCCAGATAGGCCCAGACATTAGGTAGATATACACCAAAGAGTGTACTCTCAGCAAAGTATAGTTCAGCTTCTTTTAAACGATCCAACTGTATTGTGCGAAATACATAAAATGAAATATTCGTCGTATTCATTACAATCGAAATCTTAAAATATTCTTACATAATATAAGGTCTTAGCTTTGCCCACATAAGCGATCAACGGATGATTAATGCGTTCCATTGCAAATTCAAAAGCTTCCAATGCTTCTTGAAGTTGTTTCTTCTCTAACATACGATAAGCATAACGCAATATGCCTAATTGAAATCGTATATCTTTGTTCGAGATATTAATGCGCAGAAGGGAGGCGTAGTATTCCATAGCAGTTAAACCTAAAGGGTTATTATAATAAGCAATATTGCCGTTGACCAAGCAAGTAAACGCATTCTATATGAAAAGTCAATTAAAGAAAATTTTTACAAATGGAATAAAAGCGATCACGCTACCAATTCATCCTCGTTGGAAAAGTTTTCATGTTTATTATCTCCTAATGAGAAATCTTGCGGCATAAAATCAGCTGTAACAAGTTTCACTGCTAATTTGAAACTTGCATCCACAATGTATCTTTCAGCTTCTTCGAGCTCATCGGCAATGACGTCAAACAAGAAAAGTGCAAAATAGTATAAACCTAATTTCAATAGGAATTCACATGCTTTCCAGAAAAATTTTCCCTTTTGCGTTTTTAGCTTCGGTTCAAAATTATTAAAAATTTCCCAACGACTTTTCGGTATGTATTTGATTTCGTTGAATAAAGCGTCCTTTAGATTTTCATACTTCCAACGAGTATAACTCATTCCTGGACGATAATTATGTTTTTTGTAGATGCAATATAAAATCATCCAACCGATCGGAAATTCGCGATACGCTTTTTCACAATAACGCGTCAAAGCCCGCAATAGATCTTCTGTTACGTTGCTTACATCGCCGGCAATGTTTTTATCTCTCATATAATCCAAATAAAGTTTGCAAATGTCTCTAAAATTATTTTATAAATATTATCTGAATAACATGTAGCAGCCGTCAGATGTGAATCTTACGTGACAAGTTGACCATCCATGTTTGTGTCCTTCAAAGGTCTTTTCAGATATTCTCTCGCCGAGTCAAATTTTTCCATTTCAATATCGTAGAGAAACATGTAAAATCGATACATTCGATTATCGCCGTACTTCTCTTCCAACTAGAAATGAAATGAAGAAACACGCGTTAACTCGCGTTACAGTTACATGAAGCAACTGTTTTTACTACATTTTTTACCAGCAAAAGCAAAAATAAAAATTGAAATGGCGAATGAATCCGCCGATGCTAAGCATTTCACTATGACAACGTAATCGTAAAATGTGTTCCGATCCATCAAGAGAAAACATATGCTGTGGAAAACGATGGATTGTTAGCGACACCCTCTCATCAGTCAATAATTTCAACTGTTCTCTCACTCTCAAAAAAAGAAAAAGTGCAACTCATTGTGTGTTGGGGGATCCAACCAGCTTTTATGCGAAAAACAACGAATCGCCGCGAAATTAGTAATGGATCCTTTATAAAGTTAAGTAGTACCAGATGGATTGATATAAAATGGAAAAGCTATGTATCGCATTTAATGCGACTTACATCGAGAGCCATTCCTGGATAAAACTTTAGCTTTTAGAGCTGGCGTAGTCGGATTTTTAATTAGTTAATAATATTTGAAATTGTTTATATACCATATTATATATACCTCATCGAATAAATCTTGGCTCATATCCTCATTACCGATGTGATATAATAATTTAGCAAAATTAATTTCTTGCACAAGTCCTCTTTCAACGTTGGCATAAGTATCGTGCTGTTCAATTAATATATTTCTGGTAACTTCTTGAACCAAATTGTAAGAACGTTCCGCTAACTCACGAAATACAGTTGTCATCAAATTCTTACAATTTAAAATAAAAGAAGTGAGAAAATTATTGTTATTCTAGAAATCCTATTAAATAGGTTTAGAAGGGTGATGCAGTGTTCGGAATTTTTTTTCATCATTTTATATCGTCTTAAAATATTTCTTACATACTCAAGAAAAGTATTCACAAAAAAAAAAACTTTTTTTTATGATGATCGAAATCTTCATCTGACAGAAAAGACGAATTTCCGAGCTAAGTTAAAACTTAAAAGTATGTAAGAGTATCACATCTTGCTCTTCTTTTCCTGCAAACCTAACCGTATTTCGAGCGCTGTTAATTGTCAGCCATAGACTCATAACAACTCTCTCTAGTGAAGGGCGTAGGATATTTTGGTTGGCTTGCTTTAACTAATATTGCAGCCGAGGCTTGATCAATTTTTTTTAAATGCAAAAAATTTTGAACTGAAATCGATGACATTCTTTTTCCCTACACCACTTTTGGCACAAAGGCATATTAAGATTGTGCGGACTTGACTTTTGGTACACTGTTCAATTCAAAATCATTTTCTAAATCCATTTGAGTTTGTCCGTCCGTCTGTTCTTTTGTAGTCTTTTGTTTGAGATATTTTATTTGATGCACTGACGTGCTTGTCCCGATTGTTCGTATCGGACCACTTTTTCGATCACTTCCCATATAAGGCCTTACTTTGAAAAGTTGACATATGGGTAACTGCAGGGTGATGTAAGATGTTTAGGTGTGTGGCTTACCACGCTATGGTGGTTTTACTTGTTTCCAATACATTTTTCTAAAAAATCCAATGAGCCCGACTAGACATTGAGCCCCATTTCGAGAATTTTTTTAAAATTTTTTTAGGTTACCATCTCTTGACACTTGGAGTACTCCGAAGCTTTGCAAATATCTGTTTCTGTCATGGGTGACCAAACTAGTTCTCTACTTACACGTCAACGAAATTTCGACAACTTACCCGCTAGAAAAAGAAACTGATCACAAGTACTTTAAGATCTTTTCGTTTACGAACATCGGTAGTTCTAGCGTCACGCGTAGAATATATAATATATGCAAATATCAGTCTTTATAGTAGAATTTTAAAAGTTTCAACAAATAACAGGCTAAGTAAGGTCAGTCGACAAAGACCCGCTTAAGAATAATCTTTTAATCTCTAGCGTATTTTCAGATGCTAGAAATGACTTAACTACTTTAGTGTACTAGCGATGAGAAAAAATCTCATCTTTGTGGTATAAAAGTTATATGGAAGCTTTGACTTTCTGTTAACTGTGAGCGATTTTGTGCTCCATTTTCATATTATTCAATATTTGCTATATGTTTCACATTATCAGAAAAATTATTTTAAGATTTTCGAAATTTCCTTAGTTATTTTGCATTTTTGTTAGCCACTTAAGTCACCAAACTGCATCACTGCGTTATCTTAATGACTATGAGAAGAGCGCATGCTTACCACAAATTGTATATTGGTTTTTGTCGGACAACGTATATTAAAATCGCATGCGATAAGTGATAAAATGCGGTTCATTAAATTTTTAATTTGTTCGCAATAATATGACTTGCTCTCGCTTATTGATTTTATGTTATATTTGATCAAGTAACGCAAGATCTGACGAATACTATCATCAAACAATTTATAGTTCTCTTCACATTTCCACTCTTCATTCTGTGATATTGTCGGCTTTCTAGCTTCTCCTTTCCAACAATCATTGACAATATTGCGTTCAACCTGTAGGAGATTGAAAACTTCATTTAAATCATCTGGAGGCTCCGTTAGCGGGGACTTCAAGCAGACTTTTATGATAGCAAATGTTGTCTTTGTAGTTATTTCGCCATCAGATTTTTCAAAGTTTGAAGTTTTGTTTCTTTGTGAAAATCTGGCTGATATTGATTTTAAAGGGGGTCTCAGTTCAACAGCAAAGGAGCAATTGCTGACTGTACGAAATTATGTAAACATTTCTTAGTTTATTCTGGATTTAGTTTTTCTTCACAAAATCTCACCTTTAGGATACAAAAGCACTGACACGTCGAGAAAACCTTGCAAAAGTTTGGTGTTTGGTTCGGATTCCTTGAATATTTCCACAATTATTTGTTGCTTATCACAGGCAAGATGTTTTTCCAAATCGGTATGGTTTTTATCGGTTAAAACAAAACGATGCACCGAATTGCAAACTAAAGCAAAATCGCTTTGCACGTTAATGTCGGTGAAGTTCAAATCAACATTTTCAGTGACCAATACTTCGCGAAATATTTGATGTACAGCAAAGTTGACCTCGGAATTTACGCCTAAACTTTCCCAATTTTTGTATTTAGGATCTTTTAGCGTTTCCCACTTGTAAAATATGTTCTGTTTATTAATAATCTTTTTAAGAAAAGCTGTATATTTGCATATACATATTTTTTCTTTTGCTGTCGTTTTGTTGGAATCTTTGGTCTGCCATGAAAGTGCAGCTGTTAAATCGCCACAATTATTTAAAAGCTGGTCGTCGACGTTAAATAGCGATGCAAATCCAATAAAGATGATATTTGAAAATTTTATCTCTTTAACGAGCGGTGTTAACGAATATATGTCCCATGTGACTTTACAGACTCTCCCCGCAAATGATGCATGCAAAGGATATAAAAATATTTCCGTGGACATGCGATTATGTCCTTTAAAAAAATACTGCATCAAATCTATATATCCCTGAGCAACGGCGACTTTTTCAATTGGTTTTACGTGGAAAATACCATCTGCAATACCATCTCCGGTCTCCTGCATCGTACTTTCGTAGAGGGTCAATTTCAGGGGTAAATCGCTAAATGCTTCAATTGCTTCAATGCTATCCCGTCGGATAGGTAGGCTAAATGTTGGTTTTTCAGCCGAAAATGTTTCCATATGAATTACGTTATCTTCCGTCTCAAAATCCGTTAATTTACTAATTCTGGTAATTTTGTGTTCCAAATTTATATCAACTAGTGTGCCTTCGTTATATTGATAATTTACATCCGTTGGTTGTAAGTATAGGAAAACATCGATTGGCGGTGGCCTTGTCTGAATTTCATATGCCTGAAATTGTGAAAACATTAGTTCGGAAATGTGGTAAACAGCTTGCGATATAGGAAGAATAATAATGGCTTACTTTATTTAATGGTTCCCCTAATTCCGACCAGGAACGTGTAGATCCAAGTTTCCGCCTGCTTTCTTTCTTATGAATGAAAGAAGGTTTAGACCGCAAATAGATATCAACGGAATGCACCCCCTTAGGGATTTGCAACTTCTGACCCCTTTTCTTCATTTTTATATAGAGGAAGATCTTACCTCATGTCTAGCAAAATATTGTATTCAAATTAGTGATGGTAGAAGTAGTAATAGAATTTATTTATAGTCGATAACAAACAGTCTTTGGCTCAATATCTTGAACGGAATCAATAATTATAGATAAAGGCAAGATCAAATTATCATAAATAACAAAATGAGTCTATATTGATTTAAAGGTTCAGAGCATTTCTCCTAAATAGTTACTCATCGAGGAAGCTCGCTGAAGTTAGGCTGTTCTTTAAATAAATTTCAAAATTTTGTTCAACTAATTGCTAATAAAATGTTACAGAAATGGGACACCACCTGAAAACTTATTTAGGTAATGGTAAATGAGTATATAATCGGAATGTTTGCGAAAGGCAAGGTAAGTTAAAAGTTTGTCGAGAAAGTCGACTCAGGAAAATTGATTTGCAATATGCGAACGGACAAGGCCAGAAAGAGAATTAAATCGTTGTAAATATAAGCTCCTGTTCATAACTCGTAAATAGATTTTCTAAGAATTGCAAATAAAATCTATACCATCGTAAAAATCACAATTCAGCGGTACGAACGTAATTTCAAAAAGGAGTAAAATCACAAAAGAGACTAGAAATGAAATTGGGAATGCTGTAGCAGACCGAACAGTTCGTCGACATTTATTAGGTGCCAATCTACCAGGAATAGTAGTTGAGAAAGATCCTTTGTTCAGAAAAGCTAATATGGAGAAGAGGAAAGACTATGCTTTTAGCCTACAAAAATTGATGCAGACCAGAAGAAAACGAAGAAAAGTGGAGAAATACACTTTGGAATGATGAAACAAAAATAAATTTGTTTGGAAATAACGCAGGAAGAAGTGTACTTCGGTAAAAAGGCAACAAAAATCCATACTGGATTTACTAAAAAAAGCAATGACGCCTGGCGGATGAAATATTATGATATATGACTGCTTTTCTTCAGAGATTGTTGGAGATGCATGAAAATGTGGAAAATGGATTGAAGGCAAAGAAATGGAATGTGAAGCAGGGTAGACAGTACGAATCTTGTACAGGTATGTCTGACAAAAGAGAAAGAACACAAGATTTCAGACTAAAATTGAATGATAGAAATCAGACTCTTAAGGGCTCAAATGAAACGGCACATGGACAGGAGCATCAAGGACAGCTCATTTTCCGTGTGGGGTTTTGATAGGGGGGGCTACGACTCAGTATAAGTGTGTTGATGACACATTATTCACCGAATTGAATAGAAATTGTAATGGAAAAGTGACCCTGGCAGATGGAACTCAAGTAAAAGCAGAAGGAATTGGAACTGTGCGACTAAACACAATAATACAAAAAATAATTAAAATGAAATCTATTTATTTGGAAGATATGTTACTCGTTCTATTACTTGGTGCGAATCTAAATCTAGGCTGGAGAAGCTTTAAGGAAAGGCAATATGGCTCACATATTCAATGGACAGAACATTTTAATAGAGGCAAGAAAGGAAAATGGGATGTTTTTAATTAAATCGAAGAAAATCAATCTAGAATGCAGAAAAACTTCACATTCGAACGTGAAAGTGGAATTCCGGCACCAACGACTTGTTGAACATTTGAATTCATGTGATTTAGTTCAAATAAATACGAAGAATATGGTTCATGGCTTAGCAAAAATGCACCCTATAAGCAGTGATTATTCTGCTTGTATCAGGGCAAAAGAAATACGTGTACCTTTTCCGAAGAAGAAGCAAAAATCCACAGCTTAAATATTTGCGTTAGTGCATACCGATCTATGTGGACTGTGTGAACTATGCGAGTTAAATCTCTTGGGGGAAAGATATATAGTTCGCTACATTTATACGAAAAAAGAGCCAATATCTGGAGGTGTTTAAACAGTTCAAGAAAAGTGTCGAGCTAAAAACTGAAAGAAAAATCAAATGCCTGCGTGGTGATAACGCTCCAGAATTAGTTGGTTCTTATCTACATAAACGCCAGTTAACGATTAAATGTACGCCACAACAGGGTGTTTTATGACAGAAGCGGGTTTCCCCGAATAATTATGGGAAGAATTAACTCGAACTGCAGTATATATCAGAAATGGTTGTCAACAAAACCGAATAATGATAAAAACCCGGAGGAAATATGGACAGGACGAATGCCAACGATTAGTCATTTCCATCAAGTTGGCTGTATTGCAATGCATTGGTTAAAAAGTTGATGAAATCGGCATTTAAA
The DNA here is from genome assembly GCA_001077435.1 of Glossina morsitans morsitans. Taxonomy (NCBI): domain Eukaryota; kingdom Metazoa; phylum Arthropoda; class Insecta; order Diptera; family Glossinidae; genus Glossina; species Glossina morsitans. The sequence continues at coordinate 9,750 of CCAG010013124.1, read as the reverse complement.
CCAAGAAGTGAGTAATGTGTCATGGTTGGTTATGAGGAAGAATCAAAAGCTTATCGGTTTTCGAAGAAAGGAACCAAGAACAGAAACGTTAAATTTTTAGAAAATGACTTCGACAATACCGATAGAGACGTTGAAAGGCAAAGCCGATTTTATGGGTATGAATTGTCAAAACCAAGAGAAAAAGACATGCGAATGCAAATGGAGGAAACAGAGAAAAAGGACATTTTTGTTGACAGTAAAGAACATATTGCAGAAAATTATGAATTAAATTTAGAGGTGGAACAGAACAATGAAATTGTGGGAAAAGAAATAAATATCCTTATCGTAAGCACTGTCAAACAAAGACTAAGATCCTGGACGAAGGGAACAAAATTTCGCCTGTGCAGTTACAACCAATGAATTTCGTGATACCAAATCGTAGAAGGAAGCAGTTATCTCAAGCAACTCGGAAGAATGGAATGAAGCAGTGATCAGTGAGTTTGCATCTCTTGTGGAAAAGGGCGTGTGAGAGTAGTAGATTTTCCTGGTACATTGCAAATGGGCTTACAAGGCTAAAGGCAGACCACATGGTAGTGTAGAGAAAAGGAAGGCTAGATTGGTTACAAAAGGACATTCTCAAGAATATAATGTCGACTATACGGACACTTTTACAGCAGTAGCTCGCCAGAGTACTATACGATTCGTATATGCACTTTCTATTGAGTCTAATCTGAAATTACGGCAACTGGATGTTTCTTCAACATTCCTAAATGAAAACTTGGAGGAAGAAATGTACATACGTCGACCGCAAGGTTTTACCGAAAATTCGAATAAAGTTTATAAATTAAAGAAGGCAATACATGGCTTGAAGTTAGCTGCACGACACGAGTTATTCAAGAGAATAAATTCTGTTTTCAAGCGGGTTGGATTCCATCAATCAAAATATGATCAATTCCTATATCACAAGGAAAATAAAAATTGATAATAGTCGCCCTTTATGTTGATGACATGCTTATAACATCGAACAATGCGACGAACGTGAAACATTTGGTTAAAGCATTGAAGAAGTTAAAGTTTCCAAATACGAGATTTGGGACCGTCGAAACATTGCATTGGGCAGGAAGTTGAAATAACTGACAATTCGATATCGATTTCACAAACAGCATATGCGTTGAACTTAATACAAAAATGTGATCAGCAAAATTCAAAATTAATGCAAATACCAATGCGATTTAAATTTTGTTTGGGAAAAGATCCGAAAATAGCTGGAGAAGCTGTAAAGATTGATACGAAAAAGTATTAAGAACTGATAGGATCATTACTACATCTTTCGGTTCTGAGTCGTCCAGATATGGCATGTAGCGTTAACATGTTGTCGCAATTTAATAACGATCTTTGTAAGCAACATTGGACAGCAGCATTGTCTATTTTAAAATACAACAATGAACACAACTAAGGATTTTATATGTACATTTTCTAAAACTTCCATTATTAGTTCCATTATTTGGCTATGTCGATGCGAATTAGGTCGCGGATATTGATGATAGAAAGTCTCAGACGCCTTTTTGTTTTTTACTCGCAGGTCCAACAGTATAATGGGAGTCAAAAAAGCAGCGAGTGGTTGCAACATCGAGTGCTGAACGCGACTGCATAACTCTTTCTGGAGCGGCTAAGGGAACATATTATATGCAATATTTGATATCGGATTTGGGATATGGATGCGACAGCCCTACAGACCTTTGTATAGAGATTCGCAAAGTGCTCAAGTGATTGCAAAATTCGGAAGATATCATTCACGGACAAAACATATTGACTACCGTTACCATTTCATTCCTCAAGCAATGGATGAACACGTGGTGGATATAAAATATAAAGGAACTAATGACATAATTGCTGATGTCTTAACAAAAGCCTTGGCAAGGATGAAGCATAAACAATTTATAACATCAACGGGTATTCGAAAAGCTTCAATATTTTTACTTGTCACTGTATTCTGTATACCGTATCAAACTAGTTTTTGAATATTGAGATATTTTTTTGTGCAAATTCTCTATTAAGTTTGTTCTGTTATAGAGCAAATTTTGTTGAATATTGTCTACGCAATATTAATTTTGACATTTTGTATATAGGCTTCTTTTACGGTCCACTTGGAAACATGCGATCTTTTTGGAATGGACTTCTTTTATGTTTTTGTTTATATTTAGCATAACTCTAAAAACAGTATTAAATGCAGAAATAAATGATAAATACAATATATGATAGGAGATGTACGGAAAAGAATATATCCCACCAACATATAACAACAACATACACCTACTTTTTTCAATGACGCAAAGTTTTTCAATTTTCTTCTTTATTGATCTTAACAGATCGAAAGATGGTAGCATTTTTTAATTTATTCATACACTCCCATTCTTTCTCGCCTACTTCCAGTAATAAAAAAGAAACCTCCATTCTGAGGAGGTCAAGGCTTCAAATAAGAGATTGTACGTAGCTCTTAAAGTACGTAAAGTAGTAGAGACCAACAAGTCGATATATGCTTTAAGCCTTCCTTGGTTGAAAATGAGGTTCAGAGAACTTGGCCCTTTATAAACAAAAATAAACGTAGGCACATCACTAAAACAATCAAAAACATGGTGCTGACGAATAACTGGATTACATCGTATCTCCACGGTATCGTAGGTTATTGATGAAAATAAAAAAAAAATATTCGTGGTAGGCAGAACACGGTTATATTTTTAAGCCTATCTTCTTAATCGATTGCGGAACGTACATGCCCTATTTTAAGTTCCTGCCTTTATTTTTTGCGCTTGTGAGAATTACACAAAAAGAGTGAGTCAACTTGACTTCCCGCGATAAAAATAGGCACTTGCTGTCCGTATATTGAAAGAAGAATAGAAGTCAAATACATCTGTGCGTATTTAAAGACTTTTTACTTCTTTCTTCTTTCCTTCACTCTAGTTTTTATTATGGCTACATTCAATGTTATTCTTCCTCTCTAGATATGAAATCCGCCCGGTTGGTCTCTACTTAAGCAAGCATGTTAAAAAAGCAGGAAATAGAAACATCATTAGTTTTCCCGAGTATAAGCCAGCGAAAGACGGAGATTTATTCATGTGGCCAAACGTTTGCAACATCCAGATACATTTATGTATTTTAGATTAGTGTTAAGCGATTTAAGTATTCGTTGGTTTCTTTGACCGTCATGGCAAGCAAGTTGGAATTCAAAGTTGACCACATCGGTAAGAAAACATGCTCGCAGTGCAACATGACCAGAGAGCAGAATATAAAATAAAATAGTGAAAATTTGCAAATTTTATTTTACGATGAAGATGCTGGGATATAAAAGAGTCAGTCACAGCCGAATCTAATCGTTTTTGTGTTTTTTATTGTTTATGAAAAAGTTCCATTATGCGTTTACAAAAAATAAAGTTTCAATATCCAATTTCTCCAATTCGTTCAAAATTTCGTCGTCAAAAATGACATCGGGATCCTAAAGATACAAATAGATTACTTAATTGTTTCTAAATTTTTTATAATCAAGAGTACCAAACGGGCATATTTCCAGCACTCTAATGCTTTATAATTTTGACCCAATCTTAAATTTATGACAGCTAGGTAAGCCCAGACGTTCGGTAAATGCATATAAAAACGAGTACTTTTGGCGAAATATATTTCAGCCTCTTCCAAGCGATCCAACTATATGGTATGAAGTATGAAATATGAAATGAAGTAGCGCTGAATGTTTTAGATCTTAATCTATGCTTACAAAATATAAGGCCTTGGCTTTGCCTACATAACCAATTACGCGATGATCGCCGCTTCTTGCAAATTGAAATGCTTTTAATGCTTCTTCCAATTGTTTCTCTTCTAACATACGATATGCGTAGCGCAATATGCCCAATTCAAATCTCGGATCTTTACCCACACCTTTAATGTGGAGAAGGGAACCGTAATGTTTCATAGCATTTAAGTCGTCAGGGTCACGATAATATTCAATATTGCCATTTACCAGATAAACAAAGGCATTCTAAATAAATATGAAACTAAAAGACCTGTTTTTTTTTTTTTAAATGCAGGGTGTTCAGCAACCTTACCAACTCATTTGCTTTTGGAAAGATGCTCTTTTCGCTTTCCTCTAACGAAGGCCTTTCGGGTGCAAAAACCGGTGGAATAAGTTTTTCGGCTAATTGAAGACTTGCATCCACAATGTATATCTCAACTTTCTTGAGCTCATTGATAATATCGTCAAACAACCACCGAGCAAAATAATATAAACCCAATTTCAATAGAAATTCACATGCTTGCCAGAAGTATTTTCCTCTTTCCGTTTTCAGGCTCGGTTGAAAATTATTAAAAATTTCCCAGCGACTTTTCGGTATACGTATGATATCGGTGAATAATTGGTCCGTTAGATTTTCGTATTTCCAACGAGTATAATTCATCCCTGGACGGTAATCATGTTTTTTATAAACACAATAGAGAACCATCCAACCGACTGGGAATTTGGGATTCACTTCTTCACAATAATGTCTCAAAGCCTTTAATAAATTCTCTGTTATATAACATTTGTCCTTTGCACTTTTTATATCGTCCATATAATCCATATACAGTTCGCAAAGGTCTCTTAATTATTTTGAAGAAGAATTATATTAAAAAGTTTATCGACTGATAAACGACAAACTTACATGACAAATAGAGCGTCCATGTGTTTATGTGTCAAAGGCATGTTTAGATATTCCCTCGCTGACTCAAAATTTTCCATTTCAATATCATGGAGGAACATAGAAAATCGATACATTGGATTATAACCATACTTCTTCTCCAGCTGAAAATAATATAAATAAAAAAGCCTTCACTTCACTCACTTCACTCAGTAACAATAATAAAAACAAATTCCTTTTTTGAATTTCACTTAGTGCCGTCCGTTATGTTTTTAGTGTTTTCAGAAAAATTCCTACTTAGTTTTTATAAACTAACATATTTTCATCCTTCTGGTTATGGTGGGAAAAAAGTGTTTGTGTGAACTGATTCTTCCCAACGATGGAAGATTGCATTTTATTGTTGTTGGTATAGCTTTGCGCCACATTAATTGAAACGCCTCCCATTAGTCGCTACCGCTCCTGTCGAACTTTCCAGTGCAGTCCATATTCCAAATATGCAGCGTTCTGGTCTGTTATCTATAATAAAGAATCTGCCGTTTCCGATCAAGCGATCGTACGATGCAGAGGGATGCATGCATTTTCAATGCTCTTTCAAAGAGGAGAGTTTTCAGTTACTCTGTTTTTTTTTTTTGAAAATATTTAAAATTCTATCTGGTCAAATGAAAACGTAAAAGCATAAATACAAACCACATCGAATAAGTGTCGGCTCATATTCTCATTACCAATGTGGTACAAAAATTTGGCAAAATTTATCTCCCGTAAAATTAGGACTTCAATGTCAGGATCAAGCAGTGACTTCTCTGTAATATTCTCAATCAAATCATAACAACGTCCCACCAATTCACGAAACACAATTGTTGTTAAATTCTTAAAGTAAAAGAAAATAGCGAAAAAAAGAAAATTATTCACAAATCTCTCTACTGTAAATACACAATCCCACGCGAAAATTTCGCAAAGAGCAGCCAGACCTTGAATAGTTGACTTGAATGAGTGGATAATGGGGATACAAACATACCACGAATTCTATATCGGTTTCTGTCGGACAACGTATATTAAAATCGCATGCTATAAGTGGTAAAATACGGTTCACTAAATTTTTAACTTGTCCGCAATAATATGACGGTCTCTCGCTTATTGATTGTATGTTATTGTCGACCAAGTAATTTAAGATCTGAAGAATATGATCGTCAAATGATTTATAATTCTGTTTACATTCTCTGTTTTGAAGCAATTGAATCGATTCCTTTCTTCGAACACACTTTGGATCGCTTGTCCAGCAATCATTAAAAATATTTCGCTGAACTTCGCCGAGGTTGAAAACTACATTCAAATTTTCTGCTGGTTCGGTGATTGGTAATTTCAAGCAGACGTTTATGATAGCGAACGGGTTTTTTTCGAAATTTCGTCAATAGACCTTTCAGCGCTTGAAGTTTTAGAACTTTTCCGAATTTTTCGGGATGTTGAGTTTCGGGAGCTTGACGTACGTGTCTTTGATAGCGTAGGATGTTTCAATTCAATAGCGAATGAACAACTGGTGACTGTAGATATGTAAAATTTTCTTAATATCCTACTGTTCGTCAAATCTTTCATTAATAATTCTCCATACTCACCGTTAGGATACATGAAGACTGACAAATCAATAGAACCTTGCAAAAGTATTATCTTTGGTTCAGATTGGTTGAAGATTTCTACAGAAACTTCATATTGATCACAGGACAGAATTCTTTCGAAAGCAACATGTGTTGTATCTGTTAAAACGAAACGATGAATCGAATTGCACACGAGAGCGTAATCCGCTCTCCTATTGATGTCTGCAAAGTTAAATGCGGCATTTTCAGTGCACAAAAGGTCGGTAAATATATCATATACGGAGAAGTTGACATCAGAATATATGCCCAAGCTATCATAGTTTTTTAATATATGATCTTTTAAGTTTTCCCATTTGTAAAACCCGCTTTGTTGGTTAATGATCCTTTTTCTGAAGGCTGTATATTTGCAAATAAATTGCTTCTTGTACCTCACCATCTTGGGATCTTTCGGCTGCCACGAAAGTGTAGCCACCAAATCATCGCAAACTTCTAGAAGACTATTGGCGACGTTAAATAATGATCCGAAACTAATAAATATAATATTTGAAAGCTTCACTTCTTTGACCAGCGGCATTAATGAATAAATGTCCCACGTGATTTGGCAGTTACCGCAGTCCGAAGATGAGCCCAGACGATATAAGAATATCTTTAAAGAAGTTTGCGCACGTCCCAAAAAAAAATATGGAATCAAATCTAAATAACCTTGGGCCACTGCGACTCTGCGTAATAATTTCATATCTAGCTCCGTAGATTCAGAGGAGTCGTTTTCGAGAAGCATACTTTCATAAAGGGTCACTTTCAAAGGTGAGTCACTGAATCGCATAATCTCATCGATGTCATCCTGATTGATTGGTAAACTAAACGTTGGTTTTTCCTCAGAAAATGTGTTCAAGTGAATTACATTATCTGCTTTATGACAATCTGTTAATTTACTGATGGGCGTATATTGGTGCTCCAAGGTTATGTCAAATAATCCATGCCGTTCTCTTCGGCAGATTATTTCCGTTGGCTTTAAGTATAGAAAAACTCGAAAAGCTGAGGCGGTAAATTTCTGGAAATTAAGTATTGAATTAACAAATGGGGAGCAATAATGAACAGCGATGACGATTTACAATGGACAGTGAATTCGATACTTTTAGAGACTCTTTTGTCCGCTCTCGTCCTTTTGCGCTCTTTCGGTTTCGTTCAGGAAAGTACAGTTCAGTGGAGCGTGTCCCCCTATGGTTCATTTTAACGTTTTCGAAATTTTATTTATGTAAAATACGTGCTTCGCTCATGCCTAATAGAAAATTATAACAAAAATAATGACGACAGATATAGCAAAATATTTATTTATTGTCAATACCGAGCTTTGCCTGTTTACAATATATCGATAGCAGGAAAGCAATTTTTCGGCATCGATTTTTTCGTTTTCTTTTATGCATCTTTAATTCAAATTCGTATTCGTAATAAGAACAACCAATAAAAACGTTGCAGCCGGGCAAGGCTAACTCTCCAAGTGCTCTACATCAACGACAAAAATTATACTTTGTTTCCAAGTAAAGGCGTACTTTTCTTCGCTGTGGGCCTATACATGGAACTTTGTCCAAAACGTAGGTGCACGTGGTCCAAATTTAACAAAATTAATTCTCCCATTAAAAAACTTGGTAACATTTACCTATTTTCGTCATGAATTACTACAATTTCGACTTTACTGCTATACAAAGGTTTACTGTTTATGAGCATTTTTATATAGATGGTGGAGATGGAGAATAAAGCCTTACGTACTTCAAGCAAGGCACAGCTCATTTTTGTATTAAAATTATACTCTAGACCACTTTTCATCACAAATTATGAGAAGAATTTTTTGTCATATAAGGGGTTACCCTCGTGGGAAACCTTAAACGTGGTGTGAGTGGGATAAATCTATAGTAGTCTATATTGATACTAAATTTGATACAGATTATTTTTATGTCCAACCTCTATTATGGGCCAGTGGTCGTATGTAAGGGCTTACTTTCGGTAGAAACAGTTATATAGGGAGCTTAAAACGTGGCCGCTTTCGATCCAAATTTAACTTCGACTTAAAAAGTTGAGACAATATTACTAAACGATTTTTGCTGAGCAATTTTGAAAATTAAACGTTTTTTCCTATATGAGGTCCGTTTCAAAAAAGTTATATGCTGAGTGAAAGAAGAAAAGATCCGATCCCTGAGTTAACAAAACAAAATTGTATTGCGGCCCGTAGCCCATGTAGGATATACATGGAAAGACATTAGAACATTAGAAGGCAAACAGGCAAACAATAAATTGCGTATCTACCTTTAGCCCTTTTAGGTACCACATATCTCCACATAAACCCAATATACCCTGTATCATAAGTAGCTATAAAACTTTAATTTGAATAAGTATGCATACGAAGAAAGCATTGTGTACTGAAAACAAACTTTGCTTCAACGCATGTTGTTATCTCAACTACATTTCACGTACTGGCTTCACATACTCTCTGATAGCCTCTCGATTTTTTGACTGCGTGTCTTATTATTATTATTTTTTTACACTTTCTATAAATAGGAAAGACCCTTACAATGCTTGGGTTCAAAGAACAACAATCTACTTTTTTAAACCAAAATTCAAGAACAGGTAACACAGTTGCAATATGTTCGCTTTAAGAGGAGTCTTTAATGCCAAGTATATACAAAATTTGATGTATATATCTTAGACCGAATATCTGGTGTAAGTAATCTAAAAGGAACGCATTATAATTGCAAACATTTTTTCTTTTTTCGATTCTGAACGTGGCAGTGAGAAATTTTTGCATTTCTCGTTTAACTGCAAATACTAGGCATTTACACTAGATGTCAAATCAATATCTCTTAACAGATTATAAATCACAAATATTGTTCACTTTTGGAGTATTATTGTCCAATGAGTTACAATAATTTTTTAACTGCAGGTGACAACGGTTTTTATAAATTGCAGACAAATATCTAATAGGAATGATATGTCTGTCGCGGCCGTGATTGCTAAGATTTTGTATACCAAGTTGTAGTCTGTTATTACTTCAGTTTTCAATAGCCTGTTATAGACACATAGACGTTAAGTTAATTTAGAATTTTACGCTGATCAAATATATATGTACATACCTTGTAGTTTCTGCGCCGATTTGAAGTAGTTGTGATCTATCTGTACGCCCAAGACAGACTACAAACTGGATCAACCTCGAAAAAGTACCGGCAAGTTTTTCATATGTTCGTCTATAGCGATAAAATTTTAACTCGGATTTATTTCCAATTGGTTTTAATACAAATTAGCACGGAACCATACAATTAAATCTATTCAATTAGCAATAAGTTAAAAATAAATTGGAATTTGGGTAGCAGGATTCAAAATGATGCCTTTAAGTAGAAACCCGTATATGTTATCGGCGGTATCTCGAAAACTAGAACAAAAAATAAATTTATTATTATTTAGCGGGGGGAGGTGGCGGGGGGGGGGGGGGGTGGGGTGGGTGCAGACCTCTCGCTTAACATCCATGG
>CCAG010013123.1:0-23223 GCA_001077435.1 Glossina morsitans morsitans | reverse complement strand
ATAAATTTATTATTATTTAGTGGGGGGAGGTGGGGGGGGGGTTGGTTGGTTTAGAACTCTACATTAAAAGTCCAAGATTTTGTGTCCTCATTTTCCAAACGATAATAACACTTGTCCGCATTTTGCTTAATAGATTTTTATATAATCACTTTGTGTTAAATTGTGTTAATAGGGCGTTAAGTACGATGCACTTAGCAGTTAAACAACAGTTTGATAAATTTAGCCCATAGTGCTTAGTATGAGTAATATTTTCTTTCTTGCGTTTCCACTTTCTTAATGTCGCCCTCCCTCTCCTCTGCTTCTCGATTTTTTATCTCTTTCAGAAAGAAGTCTTAGCACTAACAGTAAGTATTACAGTAAGTTTTCTAGAGTTCAATCCACAACAAGCGGCAATTTTTGTGATATTTTGATGAATTTGGCATCGCTCAAGTGTTTTCGCCTGAAGACGAAATCTGATGGAAATGATTCCGATCGGACGCCTTTTCCAACCACTTCAAGCGCCCCACCACCACCACCAGTTTAGGTCAAGATTGATATTGGAAAGTTTTCTTGTGACTTTTGCTTCGGAATAGATTATTTGATAGAAAGTTGACACAAAGGATGACCACGAAACACTAATTAATTTTATCAGCGTTTTATCGACGGCGATGCCAAAATACGGCTTTAAGGATGGATACATATATTTGAAAAACTATGTAAAATTTGTCCTGGCAGACCATTCAGTGCGGAAAATGGGTCGTTGGGATTTAAAAATGCTGTCTTGCAGTATGTGTGTGCCCGGTGTACTTTGGGTGACTCTTATGTTTACTTTGTTTTGCATTTACGTATCGACGTCTCATTTTCAGAAGAATAGTTGCAACTACTCTTAATGTTTTTCAGATTTCAACGTAAGATGAGGTCTGGTGACGTGTTCAAGGTGAAATAAATTATGGCTCTACCATTTAGTTAGTTTCTCCCTTTAAAAGACAAAATGCACTTTCTATTATTTTCCCGTTTCTATCTTTTGTTGTCAAAAATTCGGCTCCTTAGGATCTATACATAATGGTATACTTTCAATATCCACGTTAGCCAATTCGCTTAGTATTTCTTCGTGAATAAGGATATCCGGCTCCTAAAACATGAAAAATTAATGGAAAAGTTAAAAACCAATTACTCAATGGATGCAGTTTACCAAGTGGGCATATTTCCAACACTGCAGCGCCTTATAAGTTTCTCCTAATCTTAAATTTATCAAAGCAAGGTAAGCCCAGTTGTTAGGTAGATAGATTGTAAAGCAGGTGGCTTCAGAGAAATATTGTTCAGCTTCTTTCAAATGATTTAACTACGGATTTCGAAAAATGAAAATTAAAAAAAAGCAAAACGATTACATGCTTCTTACGCATGCCTACGCTTACAAAATATAAGGCTTTAGCTTTGCCTACATTCGCAATTAATTGATTATCGTCGCTTTTGCTTGCAAATTGAAAGGCGTCTAGGGCTTCCTCAAATTCTTTATCTTCTAACATACGATATCCGTAACGTAGTATACCTAATTGAAATCTGGAATCCCCGCTTACATTCTTGATATCGAGAATGGCGCCATAATGGCCCATAGCAGCTGAACCATTAGGCTGACAGTAATATTCAACATTGCCATTGACAAGACATACAAACGCTTTCTAAGGAAACAAGAAATGAAAAATACTTTTTAAATATTAGTTGTCTTTAACAAGTCTACCAGTTCGTCCGATGAGTTTCCTGGGGATGAAAAGCTTTGTGTTATGAAATTTGATTCAATAAGATTCACGGCCAATTGAAAACTTGTGTTCACAATATATCTTTCAATTTCCTGCAGCTCGTCGGCAATGTCTTCAAATAATAACCATGCAAAACGATATAGACCCAATTGTAAAAGGAGTTCGCACGCCTTCCAAAAATACATTTGTTTTTTCGTTTTTAAATTTGGTTGAAAGTTATTAAGCATCTGCCAGCGACTTTTCGGTATGTATTTTATATTGAAAAATAAGTTTTCCATGACGTTTTCATATTTCCAACGAGCATAGCTCATGCCTGGTCGATAATCATGTTTCTTATAGATACAATATAAAATCATCCAACCGACTGGAATTTTTGGTTGCACTTTTTCACAATAATGAGTCAAAGCCTTTAATAGATTTTCTGTTACATTGTCTTCGCCATCCACGCTATTCATATCTTCCATATAATCCAAATAAATTTCACAAAGTTTTCTAATTTATTTTGAATAATTTCTTTGAAAAATGTAATGAGCATTAAACGGAAGACTTACGTGACGGATACGCCATCATCGTATCTCTCCTGCCAAGGTCTGTTTAGATATTGTCTCGCCAACTCAAAATTTTCCATTTGAAGATCATTGACAAATACATAAAATCGATACAACGCATAATGGCTGTACTTCTTCTCCAGCTGAAAATGAATTAATTATACATAAATCGGACATTTTTGTTATGTCGTAAGTGTCGCAAAGCAACTCAAACTTGAAAATGATTTGTTTTAGCGACCTTGTCTTGCTACCAATCCTATTGGCTAAGCTAATATTATTACAAAAATTGTCAAATTCCTAGTTAAAGTTCAGAAGTATTATTATATTTTTCACAACCCGACGAATTTCCTTTAATACTAAATGCATTTAAAATTCTGATTTAAAATGTAGTAGAATGTATAAACGGTGCACTTTCGATCACGGGCACTCTCATTTGGTCATAGTGTAATCGGAACACAAATTCATTTTCCTTATCGACGATGCGTAGAAGTAATCAAGATTAAGAATACCATACGTTTAAAATTCTGTATTCTAGTCTAGCCGTCATCATGTAACAGATAAATGAGATAACCGGGAAAAATGTTTCATGTTGAGTCACATGTTCATGCAAAGTTTATAAATAATTTCCTGATAATTAAAATTAAATACACACCATATCGTATAAGTATTGACTCATTTCCGTATTACCGATGTGGTATAATAATTTAGCAAAATTCATTTCTTTTATGAGGAGAGTTCGCATATCGCTATCAGGAAGAGTGTCTTCAAACAATAAATCTTTCATGGCCTGTTGAACCAGACCGGAACAACGTTCCATTAATTCGCGAAACACGATTGTCATTAAATCCTGAAAGAAAAAGTAAAACAATTGAAGGATGTATGCATACAAGTTTCAAATTAAATGTCGCGTATTCATTATCCAAAAAGACAAGAAAAAAGCGAAAGTTTGTTTTTAATTTGGAAGATATCAGTACAACTTTGCAGTAAACTTTTGCAATTTTTAGAAGAAGGCATACGTACCACAAACTCTGTGTTGGTCTTCGTCGGATAACGTACATTAAAATCGCACGCTATAAGCGGCAAAATGCGATTAGCTGTGTTTGTGATCTGTGTACAAAAAAATTTGTTGTTGTTGTCGCTTCTTGGCAACACGTTATTTTTGACTATGTAATGTATTAACCCTAGTATCTGGTCATCGAATAATTTGTACATAGCTTCGCATGTCGCTTTTGTAGACAGAGGAACTACTTTTCTCTTGACTGTACGTTTCCAGCAATCTTTAAAAATATTACATTTCACTTTATGAACGTTAAAGGCCTCATTTAAATCCCCTGCTGGCTCTGTAATTGGCAATTTCATGCAAACATTTATAATAGTAAACATTGTTTTATTAACTATTTCATTTAAAGAGTTTTCGCTGTGAACAGTTTTTTGATTTGCCGAAGATCTTGAGTATCTTGACAAAGTCAAAGATGTTCTCATTGGTGGTTTCAATTCAACAGCGAATGAACAATCGACGACTGTGGGAATGAGAAATGATCTTATCATTTATGCTGAATTTTATATTAAAACGTTTTTATTATTCACTCTTACCTCCAGGATACATAAATAATGATAAATCGATAAAGCCTTGCAAAAGTACTGTCTCTGGCTCCGAATCTTTGTAGATTTCTACAATAATGTCGTGTTTGTCACAGACCAGATGTTTTTCCAGATCAACGTGTATTCTATCTGTTAAAATGAAACGATGCATCGAATTGCAAATAAGCGCATAATCTTCGTCCATATCGATGTCGTCGAACTTGAAATCAACATCCTCGGTGCATAATACGTTACTAAATAAATTATCTATTGAGAAATGTATATCGGAATAAATGCCCAAGCTTTTGTAATTTTGAAGCTGGGGATCTTTCAAGTTTTCCCACTTGTAAAAGTTGGTTTGTTCGCTAATAATTTGTTTAGTAAAGCCTGCATATCTACAAATAAATATTTTTTCATATGTTTCTTCTTCAATAGGATCTTTTGAGTGAAACGAAAGCTCAACTATCAAATCGTCGCAATTTTCCGAAATGGTATCCTCGATATTAAATAACGATGTAAGCCCAACGAAGATGACATTTGAGAAGTTAACTTCTCGCATGATTGGCATTAATGAGTATACATCCCAAGTTATTTTACAACTGTCGGTAGCCCAGGAAACATCCAAAGGGTATAAGAATGTGTCTAGAGCAGAATGCGATCGTCGTTTTGTAAAAAATTGCATCAAATCTACGTATCCGTAGGCCGCAGCTTTTCTAACGGGTGCTTCTTTCTTTCTATCAGCAAAATCAACTTCATTGGTATCTGATAGGACCCTTTCGTAAAGAATCAATTTTAAAGGTGTGCTAGTGAATTTTTCAATATCGTCCAAGTCATCCTGTTTAATAGTTAAACTAAAGGTTGGTTTTTCCTCCATAAATGTCTCCATGTTAATTTCATTATCTTGCTGGCGAAAATCTGTCAACTTCGTGATAGTGTTAATTCCGTGCTCCAAACTTACGGTAACTGATACACTGTCCGCTCTTGCATATTTTATATTCTGTGGTTGTAGGTATAGGAAAACTTTGGCAGGTTTTGAAGGAAAAACCTGAATATATATTATATATCAAATCAAAACCGATATTATAAGCTGCTCACAGCGTAGGAAGGATGACAATACCTTCTCAACTTCCAAGGGCTCCGACAATTCCTTTAATTCTTTCCGATGCTTGCTTGCCTTTTTCTGTAACCTTGATTTCTTCCGCTCCGCAAATAACAACAGAAACTCATAATCCCCTTTCGGAATTTCCATTATTTTCGTTGTAAAGGAAATTTGGCAGTAAGTTTGTCCCAAATGAATAATAATAATTAACTTTAAAAAAAAGTACAAAAGAGTTAATATAAAAATATTAAAAAATCAAAAATTCGATCGTATATTTTATGCTCCTGCTTCTGAAAGAGCAAGGGGTAACCTTATAATTCTTCTTTTTCTTCTTAAGCAATCAATTAATCAAAAACAAGTGAAACCTTTATAGTCGGGCTAGGTCGACCATTAGATACCCCACACCACATTGGCTAATATAATTCTTATTTCTGCCATAGATCAAAAAAATTGTACTCTGGTTTTACAGGAACATTCTATTATAGAACGATATATTAAGAATTAGAACTCTTTGCAAATGAAGTCTTATGTTCCGTTGGAATATTTGTGCCCAAGGAGTTAAAAAATGGAGGTAGTTTTTATATCGTTTTTTATGCTAAATTACTATTATGGGTTAATTTTTGTTATAACATTTTATAACTTAGGCTTTTTTGCCCTATGAAGGGTCGATTTTCATGAAATCTTTATATGGGGTAGGATTTAAGAAATACCTCGAGATAAGAGCTAATTTTTTTATGTTAAATTAGTATTATATATAATTTTCTTTATGCAGCATTGAAAATTATATCTTTTTGCCGTGTGAACTTTAGTTTTCGTTACATGAGAGGGGACTCAAAAATTGTCCCGGCGTGTCCAAAGTTTCCATACCACTTTAGAATTTGCATTTTTTCCCCCATATATCGACTTTTCAGAATAGGGCGTTACACGGGAAGTGGTCGAAAAAATGAACCGCTCCAAACCATTTTCAATAGCATTCGTCCTTTGGCCAAAACGCGTCACTGTACCAAATTTTATCAATATATCTCAAAAATTACACCCTTGAGCACAAATTTACATGGGCAGACATCGGACGAATAGACGGACAGACAGGCTTAGATCAATTCAGATAATGATTCTTAATCGATCGGTATAATAAAAAGTGGGACCATCTTAAACCCTTCTCCGTGTTATATACGAAAACATGGATGATTTTATTCCCACAACGAGTATTAAAATTGGTTTCAAAGAGGAAGCCATTTTTGGATCCTCCCTACTCCCTACTTCGTTCTCACCTTAAAACAATCTTTTAAGTGTCGTAGGTATGGGCATGTTTCTAAGTTTCGCTAAATCAAGGAGCGCGTGTGCCTCAACTGTGACAAGTCTCCTAAGTATATCGAAAATTGTGAAACGATGACGTTTCTGTCCTATAAATCAGGTGAACAGAACCCTCTGAACAAGTCTTGCCCGAACAGAGAGCGGGAGTTAGCGATTAACAAGATTATGGCTATTAAAAGCTTTTCCTACGAAGAAGTGAAAGAGAAATTTTCGTCAAATTACACTCAATATCTGGATGATAATTCCTAAGATGAGAACTTCCTTTCATTGGGGAATTCGCTTGCCGTTTCGATCACGAATGATAATGAGAATGATAATAAGATATTAAAAAAAAAATTGAATGCGGTCGTTAAAAGACAGTCTTTTATTTCCAAGTTTCAGGCTTCCAGTTTAGCGCCAAGTTGCCCTTAATAAGATCACAACGCCCAATTCCGTTAAAAAAATATAAAATTTCATTTCACGTAAATTCCTTATCGATCGTGTGTGTAAAGTTGATCTTCCTTTCGATTTATCATCAATTCAAAGTGCTTTTGAGTCTAAGATCAAGTCTGCTAGGACCAAATTTTCTGGTATTGATTCCTTCTCACCTAAACCTTCGTGAAACTTTTCCCTATCAACACTCTTTCGCAAAAGTCAAGCTGCAAGGACAAAAATTAGTAAATACTCCAGTCCAGCCAACTTCATTGAATATATGAAAACACTGACGAAATGGAGGTCTGCAGTTGGAAAGATGAAAAGGACACATAGAGCTATCATGATTAAAGAGTTATGTGGAGTTATTTGTAATAAAACTTTTTTAGATATGCTCAAGAGCTGTACTCGAAGTGTCGATCAGATTACAATACCTTCAATTTCTTATAGTTGCCTCAACAATACACCCTTCTCCTTGCATGAGCTAATGTATGTTTTATGTTCCAGAAAGAGGGCTATCGCTACAGTTTGTGACGGAGTTAAGTATGACGTGGTCAGACCATTGTCTGAAGGAAGCTTAACTCTCCTGTTGCATGCAATTAATAACCGCTGGTCTATTAACTTCATTTTCTTTCATTTGCGATGTATCAAAGTAGTTCCCGTTCCTAAAGCAGGTAAAGGCTTAAATTATTTAAGCACTTTCAGACCCATTTCGCTAATATCTGTATTTATAAGGATTATCAACTTCGTGGTTAAGGAGAGACTAATGAATATCTTGAATACTGGGAACATTATTCCAGCCCATTTTACGCCTATGAAAAACGCAACTCTACGAATATGTTCGTTAATGAACCACCTTATCTCATAGCAAGTTTCAACAAAGCTGGTAAAATAGTTGTTATGCTTTCCCTGGACATCAGCAAAGCCTATGATTTTGTCAATTTGGTTAAGCAAGGTAGAATCCTCTTAAACGTGTCAATTTCTCTTCATATACGTCTAGATACTAAACTTTTTATCCAAGCGTGTGTTGGTAATGGGTACAGACAAAGTTGAAGTGTACAGTGGTATTTCACAAGGCAGTTGATTGAGCCTCATACTTTTCCATATGTCTACAGCTAATTTACATGATTTGAAAGTTGACAAAACTCATATTTATTAATATGCGGATGGTTTCTTATTTGTATCTAGGGATTCAGTGGCCATGAAAAGTCTCTGGATAAAAGCTAACCTTTTCTTCGATGCATCTTGATTTACATTTTAATTCTAGCAAAACAAACACTATTTATTTTGCCAAAGGTTCTAAACGCGAAATTAGGCTCTTTATCAAAGAAACTAAAGTTAATCAGAAAAAATCTCTTCGATTTCTTAGCAGAATTGTAGATAACAGTCTAACTCTTCGTGGGCATTATGAGAGAGCCTTCAAAGACTCTCAATCTGGATGCAATATCATCAATGAAAAGCTTCTCCTTTATTACAACAATGGCTATGATATATATGCCACTGACGGTCCTGTTGGACATAATTTATCTAGCTTCTCGGTAGCAAAGTATCTCTCTAAAATAGTACATAAAGTCAAAGTCGCGGAGGAACTTTCCTCGACTTTTATTGAATTGGGTGCCATCAGACATGCTATTAAGGTAAACAAATCACAATTGCGCAGGCGAATAGATAGGCAGATGAATGGACGGACATGCTTAGGTACATTTTAAATTTGAAAGCTTCATTTTTGCGGCCAGCAGAATATTTACAACAGACACTACACTGATGGGCAGACGGACATTCTTAAACCGATTTATATTTTGATGCCGTTCAAGAACGTATATACCTTGAGGGTTTCCCGAAGCTTCCTTCTGGTCGTTGCAAACGTTTTGACAAAATGACTATACCCCTCTTTCTTGAGGCGATGGGTATAAAAAGCGTTTATATGAAAATAAATTCAATAATCTGTACAATACAGAATTTTTAATAACACACGTCTATCACTTACGTAAACAATCCTACGATTTAGACGCATATTTATTTTGCAATATATCTAAATGGCGAAATACGAAACCCAAAAAATGTTAACAATTTTCGTATTTCTAAAAAGAAATCAAAATCATTTTCTAAATGATTATTCTTGTACCCTACATCACTTGTGGCAAAAAGGCTTCCAGGAGGAGAATGAAGAGATGTATCAGCCTTTGTTTTGATAATGTAAGCGAAATGCTATCCAATTTGCCATAAATATTTATTCATGTGTGAATCTGATCATTCATCTCACATCTGATGTGGTCATTTAGCGGTCTCTGATACACACAGATTGCAGATTCTTTTCTCGTTTCTTCTAGGAGTTGCCCTTTATTGCTATAATGACCGATTTCAATTCCATTATAGCAAAAAAAAAAGCGTAATGCTACAAGAACTAGATTAGCGATTTTTCGATATAATTACTAAATCGGTCATTGACTTTTTTCTGAAAGCAATGGTGAAAACTGTCCGACAGATCTCGTATATAAAATATACGCAGACGTCGCAAATCTTCGAATTGATCCACATTCTCCTGCTCTTCTTCCTGTTACTTTCAAATATTCATCTTCTTCAACCTTGTTGAATCAGTTGTAGAGCCCGAAACCTCCTTCTCTTAACTTGCTTGGACTGTGCCGAATAAAGTACGTAGAGCTCTCGAGCTAATAGCTATAGAGCCTGGCCCTCAATATCCTTTTTCGTTAGATTAAATAAGTCATAACCTTAAAAATGTACACGTTCGCATATATTTCAATTCAGTTTGTTACAATATTGGGTACATCCACATTTAAAAATATATTATTAGGATCAATTTTTTCCAGGTCTTCCAAAAGTTTTTCCTCAACAGGTACCTCAGGATCCTAATAAAATAGAAATGAAAACATGTGAGTCAAACTTGCACGGCTGAAGAATTGCCATAATTAAGCGTACTAATCGAGCGTATTTCCAACATTCCAATGCATTATAGTTCGCACCTAGTCTTAAATTGATTACAGCAAGACATGCCCAGACGTTGGGATTGTATATTCCATAGGTGGTGTAATGAGCCAATACTATTTTACATTCCTCTAAACGATTCAACTAAAGAGAACCGAATAACCGAATAAATCAAAATAAAAGGTTTCAAACTTTTACTCAATCTTACAAAATATAAGGCTTTAGCTTTGCCTCTATCTATGATTATATTATGACCATTGCTACCACTTGCAAAATCAAACACTTTTATCGCTAGTTCATAATCTTCTTGTCGCATCAATTCATATACATAACGGAGTATTCCTAGTTGAACAGCAAAAGGGTCGCCGATATCCTTTGTATTAACAATGGAAGCGTAATATTCCATCCAAGACGCGCTTTCTGAATTACGAAAGTGTTCTATATTGCCATTAATTAGATGAACAAAGGTTGTCTGCGGTTACATAAAGAGTAAAATTGCTTGAACATATAAAATTGTAAATCAAATGAATCGCATACCAGTGTGGTTGCATTTGGGAGATAATCGATTGGGAAATCCTTGACAATTGTGAAATTTTCCAATTGGTTTGTAAATAGTTTGAAACTTGCTTCTAAAATATATCTGTCAACCTCCGAACATTCAGGAGCAATATCATCATACAACCATTGAGCGAAAATATATAGGCCCAACCTTAATAGGATTTTAATTGCTTTCCAGAAATATTTCGCCCTATCTGTCGTTAATGTCGGCTCAAAGTCATTAAAAATTTCCCAACGACTTTGCGGTAAGTTTTTAATATCTATAAAAAAAACTTTCAAACGATTTTCGTATTTCCAAACGAGCGTAATTCATGCCCGGTCGGTAGTTGTGCCTTCTGTATACACAATACAATAGCATCCAACCTATTACAAATCTGTCTTGTACACGTTCGCAATGACTTCCTTCTCAAATTCATGCAACGAAATTTCTTCAAGATTGCCATTAAAATTTGCATCATTTTTGTCTCTTACGTAATCCAAATATATTTTACAAATATCGCTAAAATTATTTTATGTTATTTGCAAATCTTTACGAGAAATATTAAATGAAGAAAACTCACATAATTCGTTGACCTTCCGCGTCCTTATCTCGTAAAGGCCTTTCTATATATTCTCTGACCAAATCATAATTTTGCATTTCAATGTCATAAAGGAACATATAGAATTGGTAGATTGCCTTATGGCCAAATTTCTCTTTCAACTTAAATTGGATTTTTGTTGAAACTAAATAGTGAGCAAAAAAGACACTCATAACCTGCCGTAGTATGCATTCATTCATTTTATCGTTTCTAATCTCATACATAAATTTGGCAATGCTGATTTGGTAAATGAGTGTGGATTGATCATCAGCATAAGTAAGTCTAAGCTCAGAAAATAGGTGGTCGAATTTTTGAACAAGATGATAGGAACGCTCCACCAATTCGCGATAAACAGTGGTCATCAAATTCTTAAAATAAAAGAAATTCAAACGTTATAATCGTCCGTCAGGTCTCTTCATCACAAAAGCGTATGTGAAAAGCTTTATGCAGGCTGCTATTCAAAAACTAGACCTATGCAGCTTGAACTTAACGCCGTCTTTACATCAAATCATTATCTTGTACTAAGTTTCATCACAAAAGAGTAAATGAAAATCAGAATCAATTGATCTTACGTCAATTGTTATAATCAGAGATATATCCATCTCAAGTCCCACCAGAGAAAGCTTGTGTATCGATGTAGTTTGCTTGAAATTTTGCAATGGTAGAGTGCAACGTTCACCTAACTGGTATTAATGTCAATATTATAATTGAGCAAGAGGAAGAGCTTTGCAGCAACGAATTTCGAAATTGAATTGAAAATTAATTAAATTAACTCGACAATCGCGCTATAGTGATGATCAAGATGATGATCGCACACATACCATAAATTCTACTCTGGTTTCCGTTCGATAACGTACGTTAAAATCGCATCCTATAAGCCGCAAAATCTGATCACCTAAATTTTGAACTTCCGTACAAAAAACTTTTTTGTCGTAGTTTAGCACCGCTGTGGGGTCTTGGCTGAGATCATCTATTAGCTGGAAGATATTGTCGTCGAATTTTTGATAATTCTCGTCACATATCTTTTCTCTAAGCTTCGGACGTCTCTGCTCAGGCATCGTTAATTTCGAGCAGATTGAAAATATATCAGGATTTGTCGAGCTAACGTTCAATATATCTCCTAAATCGTCTGCCGGCTCTGTGATCGGTAGTTTGAAGAACATCTTAACGATAGCAAATGTCGTCCGTTGGCCCATTTCTTTACTTGTATGTGTTTTCAAAGCTTGTTTTTCAGTGAAGACTAATGCTGAGGACTTCATTTGCATAGCAAATGAACACTTGGTGACTGCAAATATAAAAAATTTCCTTAAAGTTGTTTTTTTATTAAAATCTGTTACCTTTAGGGTACACGAATATTGACGGATCAATGGAACCTTCCAAGAGTATTTTTTTCGGGTTGTTTCTACTGAATATTTCTATAATAATATCCGGTCTATCGTAGACAAGGTGTTGTTCTAAGGCCTTGTGAATGCTATCCGTTAAGACGAAACGATGTATCGAGTTACAAACAAGCGTATAATCGTCCCTCACGTTGATATCTTCAAAATTGAAATTAACATTTTCGGTGCATAATACATCGTCAAATAATTGAAAATGGTTGACTTTCATATTCGAATTTAAGCCCATGCTTTCGAAATTGTTTAAACTTGGATCCTTAAGATTTTCCCACTTGTAGTTTGGATTCTGTTCTGCGATGATTTTTTTCACAAATACAGTGAACTTACAAATAAACACCTTAGTGTATTTGTTCGTTCTGGGAAATGTTGAACGCCACGACAACGTAGCTACTAAGTCATCGCAAATTTTTAGAAGACTTTTGTCGATATTAAACATCGATGCAAACGATATTATTAACACATTTGAAAACTGAATGTCTTTGATAAGCGGCATTAAAGAATATATTTCCCATGTCATTTTGCACGTTTTTTGAAAGGAATATGGATCCAGAAGGTACGCGAACGTAGTTATAGTAAAGAGACTACGCTTCTTTGAGAAAAATGACATTATGTCCAAGTATCCTTGAGCCGTGGCATGTGCGTGTATTTCTCCGCAATGGTATTCTCCCTTTTCTGATGCAGTGCATTCATAAAGAGTTAATCCTAGAGGTGTACTACTGAATGGTTGTGCCCAAGACGTTCAAAAAGTAAGGCACGTGTTCAAAGTTCAGCACAATTAATTTCTATGTCAAACTACTATTATGGATCAACTTTCATCATTAAATATTAAAACTTGGATCTTTTCTCGAAAATCCTTATGTAGAATATTATACAAAGAAAGGCGTGGGGTGTCCAAATTTTGCGCAGTTAATTTATACATCAAATTACTAGTATGGACTAATTTTCATCGTAACATATTAAAATTTTGATTTTTTTGCCCTAGGAAATATAAATTTCCTATCAATTCCAATTAATTTCCAATCAATTAATATATTCTGCACGACAGGTGGTATAGGGCCACACACAAGTGGTGTAGGGTATATTAACTAAGTAGGGTCGTCCGTAACATGCGGAAGGGTTTAAGATGAATCATCCTTTGTTATACCGATTCGATTCGATATCGATTAGAATGCCGAAATACTACTACTTAGCCTCTTTTGCCGAGAAATTTTAAAAATTGCTTATTTTTTCCTTATAACGACTTTTCAGAATAGGGCGTTATATGGGGAGTAATTGAAAAAGTGTACTGAAGTGCACGTCACTGTACCAAATTTCATCAAAATATCTCAATAATTGGACACAAATTTACATGGACAATCATCAGACGGATAGACGGACAGACAGGGTTAGATCAATTCAGATAATGATTCTTAATCGATCAGTATAACGAAAGGAGGGTCTTTTTTAAACCCTTCTGCGTGTTACATACCACCGCATTAACTTAATATACCTTGTACTACAAGTGGTATAAAAATCAATACAAATATACACGAGTTATATATGAAAATTAAAAAATAAAAAAAATTAATTTAAAATCA
Source organism: Glossina morsitans morsitans (assembly GCA_001077435.1). NCBI lineage: Eukaryota > Metazoa > Arthropoda > Insecta > Diptera > Glossinidae > Glossina > Glossina morsitans. The sequence continues at coordinate 9,481 of CCAG010013123.1, read as the reverse complement.
AATTAAATAATATTATGTTTAAGAAAAAGTTGTTTCACAGAATGTCCTATGTAACTAGGCAATAGATCTATGGCTTTGTAATTGCTTAATAAATGAGTAAATTAAATGAAAATAAGTAATTTCTTCCCCAGACCTGAGAGTATAAGCGCGACTTACTTGTCTTTAGTCTTATCCTATACTCCGTTTTACGCCACACACCAATCGTGGTGTATTAAGTTTCTGTGGACGTATGTAACACCCAGAAGCGTTTAAGACCGACGCAACTTTTATTATACCCATCGATTCAAAATAATTTTTGAAAATAATTTTTGAATCGAAGTTTGTCTATCCGTCGGTCCGTGTATTTTTGTCTTCAACCTACATGTTGCAATTTTTGAGATATTGTAAAGCAATTTGCTACATGGACCTGTTTTGCCCCAAGAAAAAAGTTATTGAAAAGGGTTCGCATCGAACCACTTATAACGACTTATTTTGATAAATCGTTGCGTTGGCAGGGGTAAGGTATTCAATGGAGGGCCTTGTCCTACTGTAGTGTCTTCACTTGTTTCCTTTTTGGTACATAACGATACTAGAATCCATATAAGGGCTACGATCCAAAAAATAGTCCTACGGGGTTCAAATTCGATGAGATTAATGCTTATGTCAAATTGTTATTATTAATGAATTTTCATTAAGAAATATTGATTACCATATAAAGATTCGGTTTCCGTAGAAACACTTATACGGCAACAGGCGCAATAGGTTGCCCCATCCGATCAAAAGTTTTCACATTAATTTAGAGCGCCGACACAACCAATGCGTTTATGTCGTGCATTGTGTAATCAAAAGTTATCATGAATTCTTTGTACATCTTTAGGCATGTTTGAACATGTAACCTGCATTGCATTACCGCAGGCAGTAGATGGCAAACTTTTAACGTTGCTACGTGTCTTTTCATTGACAAGTAAAATGTTGGTGTTGACGTGAACAAAATGAAATTATGTCGTTAATATTTTAAGCATCAAGTAATTTTATTAAATTTGTATGATGATATTAAATTGTGCCAATGATTGTTTAAGTTAACTGTAAACATTACAATCTAATTTAGTATTTAGTATTAAGTTTTGCTTACAAAAATTTAGTTTTCAAAAAAAGTTTTCGTTTCGTTTATTCTGCATGTTACTATATATACAATGTTTCTCTAAAAAACTATTATATGGTTAGTGTTTTAAGATTAGATTTTGCTGCGATAACGCCAAGCACGCTTTGTGTGTAAAGGTATATAAATGCGTGTAACATAATTGCATTTCAAGCTTTGGCCATTGATGAACGATCGACATGTAGTCACTGTGTTGATGGCTCTGCAATGTCAATGCAGCACAAGTACAAACGTCTTCATTCCGTTTAATGTTTTACTTTGCTTGCACTGCGTCAACGCAGTAATGCATGATACAAATGTATCTATGCTGTTTAGCGCTTCATTTCGTTTCATTTTTTTTTTATGCTCCTCTTTATCTTTTCGAATATAGCGTTCACATATTAATATTTATGTTGGCCCTTTTATAAACAATAGTTTACCCTGATCATTACACATGAAGGCTAAGTAGAACGGTACTAAAAAACAAACGGACGTCCTACGCGGACACTTTGCATTGTCTATCTTGCCCCTCTCTAAACAACAGAAAGAAAGAAAAGAATTGTGATTATCGGTTTATCCAGATGAAGGCTATGACACTAGACAACAATCGGACGTCCTATGAGGACACTTTGCAAGCTTCATTTTAGCTTTTTCGCCATTTCACTCAAGCCTTTTGGCATCTAGCTGATGAAAAAGGCGTGAATAGTTGTTATACACGTAATTAGTATTAAGTTAATATTATTTAATATCCAATTAATACAACAATAACGCTAACAACATTGCAAAAATTTAGACTATAACTTTTATCGAACGATTTTAACCCATCACTGCTTCGAAGGTAAAAAATTCACCATTAGATTAATAGTAGATTATATAGCTCGTTTATTTCTTTGTATTAATATCGCTATTCGATTAGTTTCATATTTCCATAAAAAGAATAATTTTGTTTATTATTCTAATAAATATAAAGTGATTATGTGATTGTGTTTGTGGGTTAAGGCGACGCATATAAACAAATATTTTTCGGATCAATCTTATCCAGCTCTTCTAAAATATCTTCACTAATATCGATATCGGGGTCCTATTGGAAAAAACAAGCAAAAAGAAAATCAACTACTGCTATATGACAGAATTGTTATTAATAAAAAAAAATGTCTTACCAAACGAGCATATTTCCAACATTGTAACGCTTCATAATTTTTACCCAATCTCAAATTGATCAAAGCGAGATTGGCCCACACAGACGGATAATAAATATTATACGTAGTAGTTATAGCGAGCTGTTGTTCAGCTTCTCCTAAATGGCCCAGCTATTGAACATGAGTTGCATATAAAAAATCACAGCAACGAACATCTTAACACTCAATTTATGCTTACATGATAGAAAGCTTTAGCTTTGCCTATGCATCTAACGATTTCAGGAATATCGTTTGCAAAATCGAATGCATATATCGCAGTTTCAAATTGTTTTTGTTGTAACATATAACAAGCGTAGCGCAATATTCCCAAATGAAACGGGGAAATGTCTTCTAATTTCCCGACATTGAAAATAGATGCATAATTGTGTACCCAAGACAAATTATTAGGATTCCGTAAATATTCTATATTGCCATTGACCAGGTCAACGAAAGCAAGCTACATGAAAATTAAAAGCAATAAATTTATTCGAATAAAATTGGAAAGAAAACGTTATTAACATACCAAGTCGGCTGCATTCATAGGGCTGTCCACTTGCAAAGTTTCCACGATATGGAAATCCTCTACCTGATTAGTAGCCAATTTGAAACTTGCATCGAGAATATACCTTTCGATTGTTGGCAATTGTTCAGCAATGTCCTCATACAGCCATTGGGCAAATATATATAAACCTAGTTTTAATAAGCAGGTAATTGCTTTCCAGAAATATTTTGCTTTCTCAGTTTGTAGTGTCGGTTCAAAGTCATTAAAAATTTCCCATCGGGATGTTGGCAGGTTGTCTATTTCGATAAATGGCAGCTTTATGCGATTTTCGTAATGCCAGCGAGCATAATCCATTCCCGGACGATAGGTGTGCCTTTTATACACACAGTACAGAAGCATCCAACCTACGGGAAATTTTGGATGCATTATTTCGCAAAAATGCACTAAACCGACTAACAGGGTCTCTTCAATGTCACCTTCAAAGCTCGTATCAATTGTGCTCCTTATATAATTCAAATACAGTTCGCAAATATCCCTAAAATTATTTGAACTAAGTTATTTGAAATATTTTTATCAACATTAAATTTACATAATTAGCTTCAGATTTTCGTCATATGTAGGGTTTCTTAAATACTCTTCTGCCGCATCATAATTCTTTAATTCTAAATCATATATGAATTTGTAAAATAAAAACATATCATTATTGCCCCATGTTCGTTCCAACTGAAATGGAAAACGCACACTAAGATTTTATTCGAAATCAGATCAAAATTTTCCATTTAGACCTTTTCTGTTAAATATTGATTCATTTCATCATTCTCGACTTCGTACAATAGTCTTGTGATATTTATCTGCGTTATAGGCATGGGTTCGATATTGTAACGTGTCTCTCGTTCAATTAAACGGTAGGAACGCTCCGATAATTCACGGAAAATTTTCGTCATCAAGTTCTTTATAATGAGTAAGAAAATGATATAAAATTATATAGAAATTAAACGACTAAATATAAAATTATATATTTTAGATGCTCGGTCGGTGAAAGGAGAAGTAAAAGCACTATTTTCGTTATTTGCTTATTACCAAAGGCTTACAATATTACCCCGATCACCGAAATATGCGGGATATATTCTATTTGTCAAAACGTGTGCAACACAGAAGCAGAAGGAAGATCTGGAGACCATACAAAGTATATATATTCCTCATCAAATTCTAAACAATTTTAAGAATGTCCGTATATCCATATGTCTGTCTGTCTGTCTATGGTAGGCATTGTCCTGGTCGCAAAAATTAAGCAATAAGCTTCAAATTGGTCAGAAATGTTAAAAGTTCTTACACATACGTTGGTATTGGAAATGGGACATATCGGGGACAAAGGACACGACCAAAGTAAAACATAACCTGGAACCTGTGTTTTCCAAAATAAAAGCAATTTCACTACTTATAAACTACACAGCGGATACAAAGACGAAAGTATGAAAAAGGAAAAACTCGGCTACGGCTTCACAAAGTTATAGGCGGTCAAATTTTAATCCTTTCTCACATTTTTGGTGTTTTCTGCGTATTTCTCGTAAGGTAGACAAGACAGAATGTTGAAAATTTTTCCGTACATTCCTCACACGACGGTACATTAATAAGAAGATATAAATATATGTTAGTTCCAATATAAATACCGTGGATACCCATCACAACGTTGTGGATTCGTTTTTTCAATCGATTGAGTATCAAATGAACGGACTTGGAGAGTAGAATGCGTTAGGCGAAGTGTGTTAATTCTAACTTAATATCACGGACGTCGCGAGGTGATGGATTAATTTTATCTCCACAATCCCGACAATGTGGGCATCAAATAAAGGAGCTTGGAGAATGGATAGGATAACGGTATAGGAGATTCGATCGAGGCCGAATATAATTGTCTTACTTGTGATTACATGATTCTAGAAAGTAACTTGTACTAGAATTCAAGTAGATACTTTCCATAAATTCGACTGAAACTGTGTACGAAGCACAGTAATTGTTTAGTAAGCTTCAAACCTCCTTATCAATCATTAGGATGCTGGAGAATTAACTTTTGCTTGGAAATACAAATAATCGAAAAAGTTTATGATAAATTCAGATGTTAAGATGTTCATATAACGACTTCAGTATGGGATGGATACATGTTCCGGGGCGTTCGAAAGGCTATAAAATTTTTATCAAAAGAATATAGTAGCTATTGGATTGCATAGTAGATGAAGAAGCGCGACTGCCAACTCGATATCCCCGGGGTCTAATTTCCATACCTTCATTACGACCATCTTGGCTTTCTCACTCTCTCCGACTATGGATGCTCAAAAGAAAGCGAATTCTTAATAATTTCGCGACCATTTATCACGATCACTTGTAAGCGCCATGGCTTTTTAAGAAAACATGAAGCGCTAAAAGCAATCACTAGATGCACTTTAGGAGGATGCGTGCGAACAGCTGCATGCGATTACATAAATAACTTTAGTTAATATAAGAAAACACGATTGTTAATGACTCGATTTCTTTTATGCCCTGCGTGCTCCATTGTCATAGCAAAGAGCGCGCAGTCCCTAATTCTTTCAAAATGTAAAGGAAAATGTTCATGTTGTAAGTTAATGTACTTACCGTAAATTCCATATTAGTCTTAGTTGGTTGACGTACATTAAAATCGAATGATATAAGAGGTAAAATGCGATCACTCATGTCTCTGACTTGCTCGCAGTGGAAATGTTTATCGTCATTTATTGAGTATATATTATGTGCTCTGATGAACTTTATTAGCTCCAAAACTGCATCATCAAATGACTTATAGCTATATGCGCATTTTTTCTCTAGGCTCGTTGAACACAGGGGTTTGCATGGCGTTTTTAGCCAACAATTTTTAAATATGTCACGTTTCATCGCGGTGACATTGTAAACATCAAGCAAGTCATCAGCCGGCTCTGTGATCGGTGCTTTTAAACAGATTTTAATAAGTGCAAATGTCGTTTTCTCTTGTACTTCAGGCACAATTTCCTGCTTTTGTTCACGAACACCGTTACGAGTTTTTAAAGTCTTTGCTGGAGGAGTTACCTGAGGTGGTGGTTTCATTGCAACAGCGAATGAGCAATTAGTGACTGTGAACATCAAAAATTATTATCCATTTTAATTTCCCATTCTTAATTTTTCTTTTTAGCTAAGTTTACCTTCGGGGTATAAAAATATTGAAGGATCGATGAAACCTTGCAAGACTATTTCTCTCGGTTTGGTGTCATTAATCATTTCTATAATAATTTCATATTTATCGTTGATAAGGGCTTTTTCTAAGGCAACGTGCATACGGTCCGTTAAAATGAAACGATGTATTGAATTGCAAACGAGGGCATAATCGTTGTTCATATCAATGCTGTCGAAGTCGAAATCGACATTTTCGGTGCACAAGATGCTATCAAATAAGTGATGTAAACTTAAAGTTAAAGCTGAAGCTAAACCCATACTATGATCTTTTTTGAAATTGGAAGTCTTTAGACTTTCCCACGTGCAGTACAAATTCTGGTCGCTGACAATCGTTTTAGTGAATACAGTGTATTTACATATAAATTCTTTTTCGTATTCGTTCTTTCTATTGGGGACTTTTGATTGCCACGAAAATTCAGCGACTAAGTTATCGCAGTTATCTAAAAGATGCTCGTCAACGTTAAACAACGATTTGAACGATAAATAGATTATATTTGAGAATTGAACATCCTTGATGAGAGGCATTAACGAGTATATATCCAAGGCTATTTTATATGTTCTACTGTAATCGGATGGATCTAAAGGATATAAAAACACGTTAATAGAAGAATTGCAACGTTTTTTTGTGAAGAATTGCAGCATATCCAAATATCCTTGAGCCACCAACTTTCTCTGTAATGTTCTCTCTTGGCCGCTTTCCTCCACACTTTCTTCCTCCATACCTTCTTCAGAGTAATATTCATAAGCGGTTAATAGAATTGGCGTATCACTGAATAATATAATATCTTCAATGGCATCTTGCCTTATGCTAATGCTGAATGTTGGCTTTTCGGATGCGAATGTACACTTCCGAATGACCAGATCCAATGCGGAACAATCAGATAGCTTGGAGATGGCATTACCGGCGTGCTCTAAAAGTATGTCTACCGATACGCTATCTTCGTTCGGGTACGATATATTTTTCGGCTGTAAGTATAAGAAGACTGCCCGATTGCATTCATTTGCCAATGGTTTGATTGGTCGTGTCTTTTTATCAAACCCCTTAAGAAAATAGAAATGAATACGTTAATGGACAAAATAAAAATAAATTGACTGAAGGAAGCCTGACCAGTTTGATTTCTTTCGGAGATTTTGCGATGCCTGAGCGTGTTGAACGTCTATGGGGTTTCACGGGTTTTAAGTTATAAGAACCCACGCTTTCTTTGCTCATTACTCTTTTATCCATAAATAAATTTATTTTAACGCGTTCCCTTACAAATATGCGTCGTCGTATACCCTTCCCCTATATTTTGTTTTGTCAATTAGTTGGCACTATCAATATGAAAAACATAAAACTGATGGAAGAAAGACATTAGACATTTGAGAGAGAAAACATTTGTCGATATTTTTATTGCCCGCATATTAAAGTCACCTTCGTTTTAAAATACCTTACACAGTAAAGCAATTCGTGAGAGATTGCGCATGTGGAGACTTAAATAGATAACAGAATCTTCAGATTAAATTGAAATTAAAAAAATTGACCTTTAAGCTCTTATAAAAGCATGTACACATCAAGCCCATAGACACAGACATAATTGCAGGTGATATGAGTCGATGGAAACATCCAAAACCTTCGCATACAACCACGGCAAATATATAAAATAATTAGCATATCATATGAAACATTAAAGATTACAAATTAATTGAAGTACAGCGTGGCCATCTCTCCCGTTGGATTAAGCCCTATCGTTATCTTAGTTGAAATTCAAGAACTCACCTCTTCATAATGCTGTCAGACAAAACGAGTAAGTCTTCGTTACTGCTGAGAGGCCCGCTGATATATTGCCGGAGCAATGTAAAAGTAGTCACATTGTTCTCAATTTAAAGAATGATAGTAAGAACAACACAGAAAATTTAGTGCTCTACCCACGCTTTTTGGAGGCTGGGTGACAACCCATTCATCAAGTTCAATTAACACTATTATTTGCTCATGTCAAACATGGTTTTATCTCCGGTAGATCCCTCGTAACAAATTTTTTAGAACTATCATGTTATATTTTCAAAGGATTTTCCAATGGTTAGTAAATTGACTTCATTTGCCTTGATTTTAGGGAGGCTCTTGACAGGGTAAACTCTGAGGCGTATATCTTTAATAATACACCGTTTTTCGCATATCTTGGCGAAATGGTTTTCCTGTTATATGGCAGCGAAGTGCAGTGTGTTACTTGCAGTGATGCTTTAACTAAAAAAATAAAAAGGTAGCCACCTTAGCCTCCGACTATTGATTCTATTCTTGATTCTTTAAATCAATGCTCACATATTTTAATGTATGCTGAGGGTGTGAAACTGTCCTTTTCAGTTAATAAAAGACCAGATCGTCTACATAATGTATTAAACGTCTTAGTAGGCATCGCATTGCCATCATTAAAACGGCCATAAAACTAGTGGTTGTGCTAGCTCATCATCCTCTCTCCAATATCAATTTTGCGCTAAAACGGGTTTACGAGACCCACAAAATGAAATGGCTTGAATTGAAGATAAATTATTAATATATTTTTTAAAGTAGAATAATTACTATCCCTATTCCAGTCTTTCACCATGCGGTTTAATGAGAATGATTAACACATAAATTAATGAGAAAAAAGCAACTTTTTTTGTTTGCAATAGGACTACCCTTGTTTATTTTCCACAAATATATACCTCAAAAATATACCTCGTTTCTCACATTTTCTATACACTTTTCCTTACATTTTTCAAAAACGTTCTCTTTATACCCTTGTGTTATATTTTGTTATTATATAAATTTCGATCATTTCTCTAACTCTGGTGTGCCTTTGGACATAGTCCGTTTGAGTCCTTCCAGGAATGTTTTACTTTCCCACATCTATTTGGAAGGTATTAGCTTCCCGGTTAAACCGTATGTCGAGCCGACAATAGAATGTCGCAAATGTATTGCGTGCGTTAAGAACAAGTTTTTTATCTCACTTTTCAAAGATCAAGTTTATTACATGAAAGTAATTTTATAGCATGAAAGTAAATCTTAAAAAAAAGGACGTTAAGTAAATGAACAATACTTGAACAATACAATGAAACAAGAGAGTGAGTGAGAGAGAGAGAGAGAGAGAGAGAGAGAGAGAGAGAGAAATAGATAGAGTGAGAGAGGGAGATAGAGAGAGATAGAGAGAGATAGAGAGAGAGAGACAGAGAAATAGATAGAGTGAGAGAGGGAGATAGAGAGAGAGAGAGAGAGAGAGAGAGAAAGCGATAGAGCGAGAGAGGGACAGAAAGAGAGAGAGGGAGAGAGGCAGAGAAACCGATAGAGCGAGAGAGGGACAGAAAGAGATCGATAGAGAGAGGGGGATAGAGAGGAAGCCTTTCGGCTGATTAAAGAGAAATAACCGTTTAAGCGGCATATTTTTATACTATTGCATAAAATTTGGAGACAGATGGCGAAGTCATAATTTCAGAAATGCTCATAGACAAATC
>CCAG010013122.1:0-41431 GCA_001077435.1 Glossina morsitans morsitans | reverse complement strand
TCGTTTCTCACATTTTCTATACACTTTTCCTTACATTTTTCAAAAACGTTCTCTTTATACCCTTGTGTTATATTTTGTTATTATATAAATTTCGATCATTTCTCTAACTCTGGTGTGCCTTTGGACATAGTCCGTTTGAGTCCTTCCAGGAATGTTTTACTTTCCCACATCTATTTGGAAGGTATTAGCTTCCCGGTTAAACCGTATGTCGAGCCGACAATAGAATGTCGCAAATGTATTGCGTGCGTTAAGAACAAGTTTTTTATCTCACTTTTCAAAGATCAAGTTTATTACATGAAAGTAATTTTATAGCATGAAAGTAAATCTTAAAAAAAAGGACGTTAAGTAAATGAACAATACTTGAACAATACAATGAAACAAGAGAGTGAGTGAGAGAGAGAGAGAGAGAGAGAGAGAGAGAGAGAGAGAGAGAGAGAGAGAGAGAGAGAGAGAGAGAGAGAGAGAGAGAGAGAGAAGGTTTTCAATTGTTAGATCAATACCCCACTAAGGATTTTTGAAAAAAATTAACGCATGGTTAAAAAATTCTAAAATATATTTATCACGACATATTGTTTATAAAATTACATTAATTTTTTGTTATGCCTTTCTGAAAATTTGTTATAAAAATGCTTGCTATCGTATGTTTAATCTGTTATACAAGAAAATTTCGAAATGTCACTCCTCTAGTATATCTTTAAGGATCTCGATTTCCTCGTAATTCAGTTTCTCTAGTTCCTGTAAAATATTTTCATCAATTAATGTGTTAGGATTCTAAAACAAATAAATGAAAGAAAATTCTTAGCAAGTGGACAGTGAGTTGCATTATTAACATTCACCAGTCGTGCGTATTTCCAGCATTCCAATGCTTTCAAATTTTCACCCAATCTTAAATTAATTACTGCAAGATATGCCCACACATCCGGAAAATACATTCCGCAATTAGTTGCTTGAATAAAGAATTCTTTCGATTTCTCTAAATGACCCGACTAATATATAAAACTAAGAGTTAATTCCAATTTGGCGTACATTTCAAAACTTACATAATATAGAGCTATGGCGTTTCCTACGCACGTTACTACTGGTAGTTGTTCTTCTTTTCCGAGAAAGTAGAATGCCCTTATTGCGTTCTTAAATTTTTTTAATTTAATCATTCGATAGGCGTACCGAAGTATCCCTAGTTCATATTTACAGGTATCATCCAAGTTCGGTAATGCGAGTATATGACCATAATCTTCTACATTGTTATCATTAAGCACATACTTGATGTGTCCATTAATTAAATGTACAAAAGCTTGCTAAGGAATACGAATAAATAAGAAAAGTATATTCGACTATGTGGCCGAATCTTTCATACCCATCATTTTTATCTTAGAAAAACAAGTAGGAGTATCATAATGGACCACGGCCCACTATTAAATACACTTTGCTTAATACCATTGCTCATACAATGGCTTCCTAAAATAAGGTTTTTTACGAGTAGTCGAAAAAGTAGTTCGACCCGAACCATTTTCGAAAGCATCCGTCCTTTCATCAAAAGATCTCAAAAATTGCGACCTGTATTTTGAGCATAAAAAAAAGACGGACAGATGGCCAGACAAGTTTAAATAAGATTCAGAAAGCAATTCTGAATCGATCGGTATAATATAAGGTGGGTCTATCTCAACTTCTCCTGAGTGTCGGATACATCCGCAAAAACTTAATGTATCCCTGTACCACAAACGGTTAAGTTTGTAAAAATACGTAAAAAAGATAATTATATCTTATTATGTTGGTTAGAAACACGCTTGTAACATGCATGAAAATTTTTATCGTTGGACCTGGTACGGTTTATGAGCAAATGTATTCTCTGCTTATTATTATTATTATTATTATTGTTATTATTATTATTATTCTCTGCTTCACTGCAAATGTGTTTTTTGACACGTTTGTTGCAGTTTATGCAGTTGTTTGGTTATATTTTAAGTCCCTATCTTAATTTTTACGGATGGAAGAATGTTTAACAAACGCAGAAACACAGACCGGCGAGCAAATACGGCTGCATCAATACGAAATTGATATTGGCCAAGTGTATCTATACTTTATAGGTTCTCTCTAAGCATGGCAAATCTTTTGAAAAAGCCTTTCGATGATGGATATAAAAGTAGAAACATTTTATGTTGACAAAAGCGACTCTTACTGGATTTTCGCCATTCCGAATCTTTTCACCAGGAAATTGCCGAGTCTGAAAATGCTTATTCGCTCGTCTTAAATGAAATATAAAACTCGTTTTCATAATGTATTTTTCAACGTTTAGGCATTCGTCGGCAATTTCATCAAATATCCAAGCAGCAAACTCATATAAGCCCAATTGTAAAAGGACCTCTATTGCGCTCCAGAAATATTGTCCCTTCAGCGATGTTAAGTTTGGTGTAAAATGGTTAAACATAATCCAACGGCTTCTTGGAATATATTTGATCTTTGGCGTGACGTTTTTGAAAAGTTTGTCGTAATTCCAACGGCTGTACTCCATGCCTGGACGATACTTATGCCTTTTGTATACGCAAAATAATAGTATCCACCCTACTTGACTTTTGGGTTGAGCGGTTTCACAGAATTCTTTTAAAGCAATCAGTAGCTTTTCATCTGCTGTCTCCTCTTCCGAATTTAAATCTTCCCTATAATTTATATAGATTTCAATAATTGTGCTGAAAATAATCGAAATATTTTGTAATTGATGTTAAAACTAATTTATATTATTATTAAAAGAACTTACACGAACAATTCTCCTCCTATATCTCGTCTCATGTAAGGCAGTTGTAAATATGTTCTAGCAGAATCATAATTTTCCAGCTCAATGTCGAAAATGAATTTATAGAATCTGAATAATGAGGTGTTACCATAGTCCTCCTCCAACTTGGAATATAAAAAAAAAGAAACCACAAATGACATAAATAAAACTGTGAATATATTTTTAACCTCATTTTCGAATAGTCAGTTTTTGTGATCTTTGACTAGAGATCGGTGAGGGACGATGCATGCAAACTAAAACTCGCTAAGTTTAACAGTATACGAAAATTATCGGCATCTTCCGTTGGGAATGAAAGCGAATATTAATGCTTTCTTTTCCTCATTATGCTCCGCAGCACTTGTGTTGTACGAGTTTATTAAGTTTGTTCGGATGCAAGTAATACACAGAGGCACTTCATAGACTCACTTTGCATTATATCGATCCATCCAAGATCATTTACTCAATCAATTTAAGCATGTCAATCCGTCTACTCGTCTGTCCGACTTAAGGGCTTGAGATGGCTTGCTACGAAAACAATATCACTGTTTGAGCTTATATACCCTACATCACAGGTGGAACAAGGGCATATTAAGTTAATGGGGATGTATGCAACATTCCGAATAATTTGAGATAAACCCATCATTAGTTACTCCGATCGATGCAGAATTCACTTTCTGAATCGATTTAAACTTGTCTCTTCGTCCTCTTTCGTTGCATTCAACCTACTTTTCGAGATGCATTGAAACAATTTGGCACACTGGCAATTTGGTGTTTTGACTCAAGGGAAAACGCTATCGAAAATCGATTGGATCCGACAATTTTTGCGAGTACTCTCCGCATAAAGCTTTATTTCGAACCAGTTGTCGTATGGAAAAAATTTTCAATTTTTAAAATTGACAATCGCTGAGCAGTATTAAATTGATGTGAAATTTTTGGATAGGATGGGCCAATGCTATATATATATATATATATATGAAATTCTTTCTATATAACTGTTCCCACAAAAAATAGGCCCTTATATGAGGAAACAACATAATTTTAATATTCCACAATAAGAACTGCTTCATAACTGGAGGTTGGCATAAAAATCAATCGTTAGCTTGGACCACGTACGTCTCTCTTCCGTACTCTGCCCTGTATACGAGTTCTTACGAAAACTAAACCTTTATATGATGAAAAATAATAATAATTTGACCGATATTGACCTAACTTAAGAACTTTATTAACTAACAGCCATAAAGAAAATTTAAAGGTAAGTTTTTCAGACAAAATTTCAAACTTGTAATCGCAATTGGAAAGACGGATAAATCGGCGTAACTAACACGATTCCACTTTTGCACTGATTGCCTCTAAAGAACCCATTCTTCCTATACTCGATCTACAGATAGTCAAAAAAAAAAAAAAAAAAAATTCTACTATCCTTCGCTCGATTGGATCGCGTATTATTCTACATTTATCTAAACATTAAAATTCATCTAACATACGATTATTATCGGTTGAATCAGTGAAATATTTTATTTCGCATAACAAACCTGATCAAAAAGATAGTCACACATATTGCAATTATCCACTTCGCGCATGAGCTTCGCTAAATTCATACGAAATATCATATTTTCTTGCACGTCAGTACTTGTTGTATTTCTCATTTCATTATCTTTAGTGAGCAAATGGTGGACACGTTTCACTAATTCATCATATACTGTCGTCATGAGATTCTGAAAAAGAAGTTCTCTGAAGTTTTGAAAAGTTTCTGGTTAATTAATTTACCGCAAATTCTATACTCGTTGTAGTTGGATAACGTATATTAAAATCGCAAGCCAGTAGAGGTAACACACGATTCGTCACGTTCAAAATTTGTCCACAGAGATAATTCCGGTCTTTAGTGTTATGTAAGTTATTACTAATAATGCAATCAACCAATGCATATACTGCATTATCGAAGTCTCTGTAGCTCTTCTCGTAACTGTCATCGTTAGCATCTAAGGCCTCTTTAGGAACTTGGGTCTGAAAACAAGTTCTATAAATGGTATCTGTCATTTCGCTGGCGAAGAAATCTCTGGATGGCTCCGTTATTGGCGTTTTTATACAAATTCTAATAATGGCAAACACCGGCGTTGCATTTGTAAGACTTGAAGGCACTAACGACATTGTTTGAATAGACGAACTCGCGCGGTGGTAATTGGGTGGCGGTGTCATTTTAACCGCAAATGAACAATTATTGACTAAAAACAGGGTAAAAGAGTTCTCCGGATGCATACATGTTATCCGAATTATGATCTACGTACCTTTTGGATACATAAATATTGCCAAGTCAATAAAACCTTGCAATAATACATTGGTTGGATTAGATTCTCTAAAAATTTCTACTATGAGATGTAGATCACCTTTAGCCACATGCTGCTCCAACTGGCTATGCATACTATCTGTTAAAATGTATCTGTGCATTGAATTGCAAACAAGATTATAATCAACATCAACTTCTATGTCGGGGAAACTAAATTCGCAATCTTCGGGAACGAATAAATTGAAAATTGTGCTAAATAAATTGAGTTTCATATCGGAGTTAATGCCGACACAATCATAATTTTGTAGAATTGGATCCTTCAAACTTTCCCATAGGCAATCCGTAGTCGTATCCGAGACTAATTTTTTGGCGAAAGCTGTGTACTTGCAAATAAACACTTTGCGATATTCTGATGAGTCTTCTATAGGCTCCTTAGATTGCAAAGATATTGCAGCCACCAAGTCATCACAGTCGTCTAATAAACTTTCCTCTACGTTCTGTAAAGACATAAACGTAATAAAGATGGCATTGGAACACGTAAGATTTTTAATGATTGGCGTCAATGCATATATGTCCCATGACATTTTGCATGTTCTGGAATTTCGGGACGGCCTAATAGGATATAGAAAGACGTCTACATTTTTCTTATAACGCCATTTGATGAAGAATTGCATCATGTCAATGTAGCCTTGAGCCACCGCCCATCTATCTTCCATCTGTCGATGTGGTGGATGAATTACAGCGCCTTCAGAAAAAGAAAGTTCCGGTATATAATGCTCGTAAAGGGTTAGCTTAAGTGGCGCATCACTAAATGCCTCAACATCGTCATAACTGTCTTTGTCAATAGTTACACTAAATGTTGGCTTTTCTTCTTTAAATGTTCTTAAATGAATTTTGTTCTCCGGAGTGTAATGGTCACGCAGTTGTGTAATGACACACTTTGCATGTTCCAATTCTATCTCAATGTACGTGTTTTCATCTTCCGGTATCGGATACAATATGGTCTGCGGTTGCATATATAAAAAAACACGTTGTGCTGCTAAGGCTACAGATGGAGCTTTCGATTTGTTTGCCTTATTAGGCCTCATATTTAATTTTTTTTTATTAAATTCGGGAAAATACAAAACTGTTTCGAAAATATTTTCACTACTCTCCTATCAAAAGTATAAATGTAAATAGAAGAAAAAACACAAAATAATAACGGACAACTTGTACGCCTTGTACAAAAATGTCACTTGGAAAATAAAAAAAATAAAAAGAGTTCACTTTACTTTACTTTACTTTCAAGAGTTTACGTCAAATAAAGATCAGGGCGGTTATAGCTAATAGTTTCACATTATTATCATGCATTCGCCTGAGTAGGCGAGTAGGCAAAGAGTCTCGTCTAACAACCCAATTATCGTGGGTTTAAATCTCAAGTGCGCTGGAGTTTTCAATAAAGCCGATAGCCTTAGATGCTCTAGAGCTTTAAAACTTTAGTCTTAATATTTATTCCCTGACTATTCTAGGTTATTACATAAATTGAACTTATGCAGGAAACTGGATACCGGTTTTAGACGTGCCCTTCCACAGCCAGTCTGAATCTCTCTAATATAGTAACTCAGGCGTAGTATGCGTTTAGGTCAAAAGCAAATTTTCTCCTGCTATTCATTTCTTTTAACATGACCAGCCTTTCTAAATTTAAAACATTGACTATTTTCATTTTTGACCGTAAGCCGCGATTATTTAGACCGCAAAAAGAAAAGAGGCAAAACTCCATATAAATTGCGAGGATCGAACAATTGTCAAAAGAAATTTGATAAAAAGACTTATAATGAGTCCCTATCCACCTATGTTTGTTACATTAGACGCTGCTTTATGAAACGTATATGAAATTGTTTGGGCAATCACATACTACTAAATTGTGGTTACGTTGACCTGCTGCGCCAAAGTGGTCGACTTTGTATAGCGCGAAATATTTGTTCTAATATAAAATAGCAAGAGCGTAGCTTCAACAATTTGGACTTTAGATATTTACCTTCCTAGATCATCTCAATGTGGAAAACTTTAATTTGGGCGTTGAACAAAAAAAAATAAAAAATGATCGGATCGCGGATTTTTCTGTAGCTTTTACCGACGTGAATTCATAAATTTCCTAACTACTTTTGTTTTAATTAATAGCGTCTTATTTATATATAATTAAATATCCTACACTACTTCGCTTAATAGGGTTATTCATATCACGACTTCAAAATAAGAGAAGTGGATTTCAGTACGAGAAGTGCTCGCAAAATAATCCAGACCTAGTCATTTGTAATGGCGTTCGTTCTTGGCCCAAAACCCTTCAGTGCAACAGGTTTCCTCCAAATATCTCAAAAATTACACAAGTGAAAAGATAGACGGCTGGACAGGTGGACAGACACGCTAAATTGATTTAGGAAATGATTCTGAATCGATGGGTACAATAAAAGGTGGGCCTAACCCAATTTCTTCTTCTTATCCGCACAAATTTGATATACCCTTGCTCCACAAGTTATGTACGTATATAAGTTTCTTAAATTTTTTTTTTTCTTAACCTCAGCATAAGGACACACCGCTGAATTTTGATTTTTAGGTTAACGTAGTTTTTATTAACATCTCTTTTGAAATGAAGATTCTTAGAAGACCTATTCGTAGGAACTGAGATTCGCAATGCTTCTTCTGACCTTGTCCATTCGAATATTACGATTCAGATTTCTTGACTTTGCCTTCCGCATATATTCCGCTTACATACTTCTTTCAAGCAAGTTACCAATTCCTAGGCTGCTTTATTTCATGACATCGACGCATAAACCGCAATGCATCCCCCTTTCACTTTTACCATTTGAAGAATTCCGTTTCTTAGAATATCGTGTAATTTTCAGGCAGATGCATTTTGTCATTATGTCTTAATGTCGTAACAATATAAGTACAAATAAACAAAATGATGCGTTTGTAATTAGAGGTCAATTAAACATTTTATATTTTTTTCAACGGTCTTTAATTATTCTAAAGACCTAACTAAAATAGTTGTATTCACTTCGTTTGCGATGAAGATGTCTAAGTAAGGAGTAGTGCTGTGGTTTTATGTACTACCGATGAGCGTTAGGCTTTGGTATGTTTATTACGTGTTTTTGCTTATATATCGCGTGTTCCCTTCTCTACCCTACACTTGTGAAAAATTGCAGTTAACAAAACATTATCTGAAAAATATTCAGTCGAGGGCGATAACGCTTGATCGGTGAACAATCGCGATTGTATTTAACCTCTTCTAAAGCGTACCACAGCTAATTCGAATTTAATTATTGCGGAGTGTTCCGATCAACAAAAACATATTTTTTAATTAACCAAACCATTTTCAACGAATACGCATAAGCGAACTGTTGCTTCTCTTATTTCAACATCAATTACTACTTGTTTAGTTAAATACAAACTGTAATGTAAGTGGCGATGTTGGTCCGTCTGCTAATAATAAAATTAATTTTTCCTTACGACACTCGTACGCCATGGAATAGAATGCCTTTTTGGCTGTTCTGTCTTTTTCGATGCGTGCTATGTGGCGTGCTATGGGACGAGCCCTGAGCAACTCTGTTTGATCTCCATCCATTTTATTCTCATTGAGTACTGGCTGAGGTACTGTTTTGCCAGAAACTTCTTCTTTCCATTGTTGTTTGAACTTGGAATAGGTTTGAGATAGGAATAGGTTTCGTTCCGCCCAATGAGAGTACTATCACTATGTGCGTAGTGTACACTTGACTCCACTTCCTCCAGATTCATGTGCCGATTCTATCCCACACCGGGTTTCACTTTACATGGGACATGATGCAAAATCTGACCATAGGCTTTACATTTCTTTTTCTCGTTACTTTCCTCTACTTTATTTCTGGTATCACAGGTGTAAGGAGACCCAAAGTAATCTTCCAGCTTCAACCTCGCAATGGGATGTACTATACGTACGTATGGATCGCATACGGTGGCCCATTTGTTGTTTCTACGATTTATGGGTCATCTGTGCGGTGTCGGACGAAACAAGATTTTAAGCTGCCAGCCTGTTATAGCGTCGGGTGTCTGGCCGTGTGCTTCACTGTTCCTTCGGTTTGTCTCTTATTGCTAGGCTATTATAATATTATTGCTTTCCTGTTTATAAAACTCGATGATATCCTTCAGAGGATCGACAAAATGCAATTAGCGAAAAAGTCTTTACATCTTTCTAATGGTTCCACGAAACATTCAATTATCAAAAGCTTCAAAGAAACCGATATCTTCAAAGAAACCGATACTTCATATATGCTAACAGAATATGGTAAATAATAGCAGGAACTTACGTTCTGTGTGTGTGATGTATGTTGCACCTGTAAGGAAATCAAAATTACAAGGCGTTCATAAGTAGCGGAAAAATCTTTCAAATCAGTTTATGTACTGATTCCCATTTTATCAACTTAGGATCTAATATCCAAATACCCAACACGCTGTTCCATTTCTTCATTAATTCATATAAGCTTTTCCTGTCGTTTTCACAGATAGTGCGTATAAATACCTACTAGAATCATTTAAGACTACAGGAAACGAATATTGAATGTGCATATTTGCATTACATTTCCATAAGACAAGAATGGAGAGTGTAATACTTTAGATAAAATCTGGACATAAACTGTCGGAATAATTTTGAAGTCTTTGTTTCAATTGCGGATTAATTAGGAATTACGCGAACAGCAAGCGCTAATTGTCAATCTGTGACATTGGATATAGAATATGTATTGATATGTTTCGAGTGCCATCGCAGCAACGTTGTTGAAGTAAAGATCTCATACCACCTTCAAACGAATTGTACCCAAACTCTTAAGAACGTTAACCGATATTTTCTCCTTTCGTAGCCTTTGTTTTATTTTTTAGAGGGACGCATAATACATGTAAGTACGCATAGAAATTAATTTGAGGCTGGTATATCCACATACAATTTTATGTTGTCGGAATCAACTTTACTCAACTCGGCCAAGATCTCTTCATCAATAAGAATTCTGGGATCCTAGTAAAAAACAATGAAATTTTTATATAATAATAAGACAAAAAAAATATTGAATAATTAAACTAACAGATCTGGCGTATTTCCAGCACTCCAAAGCTTTATAATTGTCGCCCAATCTCAAATTGATAAGAGCTAAGCCGGCCCATACGTTCGGCAAAAACAAATTGTAATTAGTGCCGTCAGCCAAGTCGAGTTCCGCCTCTTTTAAACGTCCCAGCTAAGATAAAGATAAACCTTTTTCGATGAAACATATCACGAATTTGATAAAAATTCTCTCTGCCACCCATTGTCAACTAGTTATGCTTACATAATATAAAGCCTTAGCTCTGATTACGGATTTAATTAATCCATGACCATGGCTATCGCTTGCATAATCAAGTGCACGTATCGCCATTTCAAATTCTTTCTCTGCCAGCATCTTAGAAGCATAGCGCAATATTCCCAATTGAAAATGGAAAGTATCTTCGAGGCCTTCGATACTCAAAATAGATGCGTAATATTGAATCCAAGACGAATCATATGGATAACGAACATATTCTATATTTCCGTTGGCCAAGTTAACGAATGCATTCTGAAAAAAAAAAAGAAGTGATCATATAAAATAAAGCAATAGTTAACTACATACCAACTCAGCTGAGTTTGGAAGTTTATCCACCGGAAACTTATTAACGATGGGAAAATATTCCAAGTCCTTTGCAATCAATTTGAAATTTGCATTTAGAATGTATCTCTCAACTGCCGTCAAATCATCAATAATTTCATAATACACCAATTGAGCAAAATTGTATAAACCTAATCTTAACAGAAGACTGATTCCTTTCCAAAGATTCTTTGCTTTTACTGTGTTTACGAATGGCTTAAAATCATTGAAAACGTCCCAAAGACTTCTTGGTAAATACTTGATTTCCATAAACAATCCTTTTCTGATCAGATTCTCATACTGCCAACGCGAATAACTGATGCCCGGTTGATAATTATGTCTTTTATATATACAATACAAAAGCATCCAACCTACTGCCAGTTTGGGCTGCGCTATTTCGCACAAATTTCTCAATGCAATTAACAAATCATTTTCGCATTTATTTTCAATATCCGGATCCTTTTTGTCCCTTATATAATCGAGATAAATTTTGCAAATATTGCTAAAATTATTTGGAATATATTTGAAAAATATTATCAACTCTTAGGTAAAAGTCACTCACATAAATGATTGACCTTCTTCATCTTGCTCGCTTAAGGGCATCTGTATATAATCTCTAGCCGAATTATATTCTTCCAGTTCAAGATTATAAATGAACATGTAAAAACGAAGCATTGACGAAGCACTAAACTGATCTTTCAACTGAAATGGTATACAATTATATAGACGAAAACGAACGTGCATAGAAATTGTTTTTTTTTTTTTTTTTTTTAATTAATATAAAAAAGTAAATGTAAGCGTACTTTGCGCATTAGACATTGGTACATATCCCAATTACCGATCGCCCGCATATATTTTGCGAGACTTATTTGATCCACAAGAGTATTTTGTACGGAGGAAGATGTTATAGGTGAGTTTAGCACTGAGTTCTCGCAGTTGAGGTTCATTAGTTGGTAAGAACGGTCCACCAATTCGCCATAGATGGTAGTCATTAAGTCCTTGTAATTAAAAAAAAAATAAATGCATAAACAAATTAGATCAAGTTTTATTTGCCTTATGACAAGCTTTCTCTACCCACCACCATCTCACACCCAAACTCAATATTGTGCGTGTGTGCATTATTAATTAAACGACCGCGTTCAGTTTTCATTGCACTTTGCTTGATCTTAAGCAATCATTGTTTGGTGGTAGGTATCATAAACATTTGTATATGCTTACCGTAAATTCTGCATTAGTATTTGTGGGATAACGTACATTAAAATCGCATGCTATTAAGGGCAAAATTCGATTACACATATCGCGAGTTTGACAAAGCTTTTGTTTCTCGTCTGCTGGAGAGAATTTGCCTTCGGCGATATTTTTTTTTAAATGTAGAATATTGTCATCGAATTGTCGATAACTCTCCCCACATTGTATCTCCTTTAAAATAATTTTCGGATCTCCGTTTTTAACGGCATTACAACTTTTGTATATATCTCGTGTCATGTCAACGTTTATTGAATTATTATCAAAAAGTGCGAATGCACCCATCGGTGGACTAGTAATCGACGCTTGCGCGCATATTTTTATGACAGCAAATATCGGTTTCGCTAACTCTGTCTCGCTTTGTCTACGTTTCGGACTTGCAGAAGAGCGCTTTCTTCCTGGGCTAACTGGAGATGATCGTTTTCTTCCTGGACTAATTGGAGATGATGGCACTGAGCTACGTCTCAATAAACTTGGAGGTTTTAGATCAACGGCAAATGAGCACGCATCGACTGCACGTATGAAAAATTTTCTTATTTAATTCTTCTTCTTTCTCATTATAATTTTTGATTATAACTTAATATTTTCACTACCATGAAATTATTGTTTTCATAAGCATATAGATCACATTTTTTGATAACTTGAAAGTCGTTGCGTAACTTCTCATAAATATATTTCGATTCATTTCTTCACTGTACATACACTGCGTGTATATAAAATATTCAATTATATGGTGGAAAAATGATAGGATATCAAAGACACTACAAATGTACTTTCACGAAATAACTAAACTATTGCCGTTAAAAGTGTATTTTTAAGGATTGTGGTGTAGAGAGAGTTTTTATATACAAAGAAATATTTATTTCACGAAGCAAACTTGCTTTCCTTTCTTTTCAGCAAACTTGCTTTCCTTTCTTTTCACCTCTTTCATTCAAATTCACTCTTAATAATTTAACTTTCATTCTAAGCCAATGCAAGGTAATTGATGGTATCTGGACGTGATTAATCTTTTAACCTTTAAATATCGCTTACGAAAAAATGTGAATGCGAGATGTTTTGTTTTACGAAAACAAGAAGTGGAAGTCGATCATGTGAGTTAAGCATTGCTTCAAATAACTCTCACTTATGCTTACCATTTGGATACATAAATATTGACAAGTCGATTACACCTTGCAAGAGAATATTATCCGGTTCAGATTCATCGAAAACATCTACGATAATTTCACTTGGACCGTTGGCCAAATATTGCTCTAAAGAAATATGCATTTGCTCCGTTAAAGTGAAACGATGTAATGAATTGCAAACGAGGGCATAGTCATTATTTATATCGATGCTCCAAAAATTGAAATTAAAATATTCGCTGCAAAAAACGTTGCTGAATATCTTGTGAATAGCGAAGTTACTTTCTGAGGAAATGGCCAAACTATTGCCATTATTAAGCTCAGGGTCCTTCATGTTTTCCCATTTGTAAAACTTGGTTTGTTCGATAATTATCTTTTTACTGAATCCAGTATATTTACATATGAATATTTTGTCGTTACGCTCTCCCTCATTGGAAGAATTTATTCGTAACGAAAGTGTCGAGCTTAAGTTTTGATAATCGTTTAAGAAAGTACCATCAATATTGTATATTGATGTGAAGGTAATGAAGAGAATATTTGAAAGATTCACCAGTTTAAGGAGCGGCATTAACGAATATATATCCCATACCATTTTACAGGTCATTTTATAATCCGAAGGATCTAGGGGATATAAGAAAACATTTACATTGCGCATAATACGTTTCTTAGTGAAATATTGAAACAAATCCAAGTATCCTTGAGCTTTTGCTTTTCCTTGAAGTTTCTGAGAAGAACGGCTCTCACGACTTATTTCGGAGACGTCATCCCTTATTAGTTGTTCATAGAGAGTTAAGGTTAAAGGTGAATCAATGCACGCTTCAATATCAGCGTAGCCATCCTGCTCCAGAATTATGCTAAAGGTTGGTTTTTCCTCATCAAATGTATTCACATTAATTACATTCTCTGGTTTGCGTCTATCAGATAGTCGAGTAATAGGACGCAGTGGATGCTCTATTACTACATTAACCAATACATTATCTTCCCTTGGATATGTTATCGCTTTTGGTTGCAAATATAAAAAAACCCGCGTAGGAGTCTCACTTCCAATCAAACTCTTGGCAAAATTAAACTAATTATCAGAAAGAGTTTGAATATTTTTAATAAAAATTCACAATAATATTATCAGCCCACCGTTTTTCGCTGCTTAGACATTTTTCGTGAATGTTTTCGTGACGGAGTACTTTTGCGTATAGAGGAAGTAGTACTAACGAATGATAAATGGTCTTTAATATATTTAATTTTTTCCATCAAGTTTTCGTTTTTCGAAAAAGTTTATTTCAAAATATGTTATCTGTCATTATTTTTACTACTTTGTTGGCTTAATAGTTTCCTTTCCCTAAGTATTATATGCTTGCATACAAGTACAGTCTTCTCATAGGGTTACCTAATCTTCATTACCTAAAAGGAATTATAGGCTATATCTTGCCATTATTTCTTTTAATTTCTTTTGACATATGGACGACGAAGTTTTGGATACAATCATTCTAAGCGATAAGAGTAATAAGCTTTTTAACTAAGATACCATTCGGTATATTTATATGAACAGCCCCATTCAATTTAATTACTTTCAGCCCCAATTTGCTGCACGTAATATTCATTTATTGATTAATCGATCAATTCGTCAGTTCATCGACATTGGAGTCATTGGAGGTTATACTAGTTTTTTTGTAATGCAACTGCCCACTTTTCTTGGATGGTCATGAAACTTGATCAAGGGAAAGACATGCTATAGTGAATCGGAGTCCACCATTGAACTCCCTAAACGACCCTACAATTATTTAAGTAACGACTTTTCAAAAGAAGGCGTTGTGTAGGAAGAGATTGAAAAAGTGTTTTGTTCCGAACCGCTTTTAGTAGCATCCGTCCTTGGGCTGAAACAGAGCACCAATCAGTGCAACAAATTTCATCAAAATATCTCAACAACTGCAGGTTGAACACAAGGAAACAAGACAAATAGACAAGCTTAGATCGATTCAGAAAATGATCGGTGTAATAATCGATGGACCACCATCAAGTCTGTCTGGGCGTTGCATACAATCGCACAAACTTAATATACCTCTTCACAGCAATTGCCGTTCGGTGTAATGATAGAAAGAAAAAATGTTCTCTGACTATGGTGCGACTATATGTTCTCTGACTATGTAAACAAAGATGCACCGTTCAGTTCTCAAGTTTTTAAACCACTTGAGAAAAACCTGAATTCAATAAAGAAGGATTATGTCTGGCAAGTTATAGCTGCAACGAAAAATGCCAAACAATAACTATCGTCATATTGCACTTAACCTATTTCTGGCAAAAGAGATAATTTTGTCCTCGATTTTGTGAAATTGGCATAGTCGTAAAAATGAGGGTAGGAGCATGAAATTCGACACAAACATTTCTTGATCGATTACGAATCGAAAATTAAACAAATAAGAAATTTATATTTAGTTGTGACCAAATATTTTATACCGCTCACAGATCTCTTAAGAAAGACTTAAAAAAAGGAAAGGAACTAAATTTTCACATTCTATAATATTGGTTGGGCGCGGTTAATTTTTCTCTTTTCAGAATAAAAGTGAAAATTTATATGATCTATGTATTGTACTTTATGAGTAACAAACCAAAAACACGCAGAGCAAACATGTTTACGCTTTTTGTCGCACATGGGTATGGGTGCGCTGTAAGCGGATTCGTTGAGAGGTTTAGGTCAGATCCAAATTCTTTTGCAAATTTGTAGGCGATATTTTCGTTTTTGCGAACGTCAAGATTTTTACCAGAGATATTACACAATTGAGCAGACAGGCAAACGGACAGGCGAACAGATGGACATCTTTAGATGCATTCCAAATGTGAAACTGGCCAAAAATTGATATACTTTGTGGGGCTTTTGAAGCTTGTTTCTACGCATTATAATTAGAGAAAATGAAATGAATGAAATTTTGACACATTATAATATTGGGTAGGCGTGGTCAATTTTTCCATTTTCGTACAGGCAGTGCGGAATCAAATTTTTAAAGATCGAGCAAGAAACCAATCTTTAATTCCTTTTCTCAGTTTACGTTGTACTCTGGACGTGTCCTTCGACCGATTTGCCGATTTTCAATACCAATCTGCGTGCAAGATCTTCCAATGGTTCTTCTAAATTTGAATTTGAATCGATAAAGAATTTGATGCTCCTCAGGAATATATATACTTTGTGAGGTCTGTGCCGCTTCACATATTAATATAACGGAATATTTTACGTCAAATATTTTTGCCTGATCTTAGTCAAAACTTTCAATTTGTGAAAATCTATTGTAATTCAAATAAATTTATTGGAAGTCCAGTTTCTTTATGATTCAATTACAAGAGATGACTCGAGGTGTTCGAGATTCCAGCAGGCGTAATGTGCTGATAGGTAACGATCTCAGTTGAATTAATCAATTCGCTTAAATTTTTTTAGTTCTTTCTCTAACCAACGATGTCCACCTCGCTTTAGTGTTTAGCAAATGAGTTAACAAATCGCCTGCAGCTAACAAAACGGAGCAAATATCAATATTAAATGTTCCAGTTTTATCCTGCATATATATATATGTATAAAATAAATTTCGGGATATCGCAGCATAAATCTTGGAACGTGTATATATCACAAATTATGCACTTGTTATATGCGAATTAATTTACTCCGTTGTTTGCAGTTTACTGCTATCTGGTATTTGCTCCCCCTGTGCTACGTTGTTTTTTTTGTTTAAACCAGTATTTATAAAGAATTGTGTGTATATTGTGTGTTTTCTTAATGCGATAGTAGTACCGTGTGTGGTTGTGTTGCAAATTATAATTTTTCTTTACGTTTGTTCTGCACATGCTGTTGTTTACATTCTGAAGTAGAACCACATGTGGTTGTTGCTGTTAATCTGGTGCCGTGAGTAGTTGCTGTTGCAAGTTCTAATTGGTTATTTTGACAATGAAATATCCAAACATAGTAAAAATTAATGATGTACACCCAATTCTCGTTTTACACGAATTTTTTTTACACGAATTTGATTTAACACAAGTTCAAAAGAAAAAAAATTTCTCTTTTTACACGAATTATTTTGTTTTAACACGATTTTATATATATGAATTTCAGATATAATTCCCTTTTTCCAAAGTAGAAGTTATTTTTTATAAAATATTTAATGAATTAAAATGTGTAAGCACGAAATAAATTAAGTGAACTCTAACAAGAACTTTTTAATATTGTTTACATCTAATTCTCTTTTTACACGATTTTTTTTACACGTATTTTTTGGGAACGTATCTATCGTGTAAAAAGAGAATTAGGTGTACTAGAAGGAAATATAATAACGTACGTTATTTCCACAAATCTGAAGCAAGATTTATTGGAACTAATTTTCGAAAACTTCAGACGATGTGGGGACACTGCACGGGAGTAAAATTTCATGGAACGACGCCCGCTCGCAAAGCTTGTGAATCTATAAATGTTACTGCGTGGAGAGTTCAACTTATATATAATTATTATTATATTAATTATTTGCAGTATAAAT
Source organism: Glossina morsitans morsitans (assembly GCA_001077435.1). Classification (NCBI taxonomy): domain Eukaryota; kingdom Metazoa; phylum Arthropoda; class Insecta; order Diptera; family Glossinidae; genus Glossina; species Glossina morsitans. The sequence continues at coordinate 23,843 of CCAG010013122.1, read as the reverse complement.
AAATAAGTTGGAATACTCCACGCAAGAAGTGGAAGAAGTGCATCCAGTATCATCTTTGAATACCACTTTATTGAATTGCAGGACGTATTGCCAAACCCATGCGCTTTACGTGTACGCAATAACAAATAGTACCATATAACTAGTACCCCGCCCTGTGAAGAATGCGAACAACCAATGATCACAACTTCAACTAGAGCTGTGGGAAAAGCTGTTATTAGGTGTTTGCAAAAATTTTGTTGAACGCAAAATCGACGCAAAATGGGATATGATGGAGCAGCATCACCTTAAGATTCTAAAAGTGTTTGGTGGGCTTCGGCAGCAAATGTCTTCAAATAAACAAGATGAGCTGGGTTAATGATAATGAGTTTGTTGTGGAAATTGAAATTTTGACTTACGTGATTTGTGCACTATTGAACATAAGTGGCTCGAAGTCTCTCTTAGTTCACTTTTACAAATTGCAACTTATTTTTCTATTATTAAGTTCTTTTTATATGATTATATTTTTATCTTTAAGTCGTTTGCTTTAAAAAAAAACCTTCACAGTTTGACGACAGCTCTAAGGTGTTCTTTTTAAAGCACAACTTTCTTTCCAAAGAAGAACAAAACAGTTAGTTAATCGTGCGTAAAGTGTTAAAGAAAATTAAAAAAAAATAAAAAAATAAAATTCTCACTAAACCCTACACAATCCCGGCACAATCCTCACAATGAAAGTCCCATCGGCTATAGAAACACCGTGTAGTATATAAGTACCATTTAGTGTAGTAGTAAAAAATGTAAACTAATAATAATAAACAATTTTGAATTCAAATAAAAGACAATTGTGCTCTGCTTCATTTATATTATAACTTATTACTTTTTTGTATTAATATTAATTATTATTTATTTATTTATTATTTGTAATTGTTTTTTCCATTGTCTTTTCAGGTTCCTCTATTATAATTTATATTTATATTATTATATCACATATATTTTATATATTTACATATATTTTACATTATATCTATATTATGGCGTATATACCAGAAGTCATTTTCAGTAGGCTTCTGTGCAAGTACCTCAATTTGTGGTGTACTGACGGGCGTAGGTGGTGTAAAGTACAGTGTGAGGAGTTAGCTGACCGGCTGACGAATGAAATTTATCAGATAATAACCGCTCAGACGATTATTAAGAAGTTGAAGGGGATTAGGCTTAACTTGCGACGATTGGACAGCAGAAAGAGCACCGATCGCAGACATTTGGTGTACCGTAGGTACGCGCACACATTAGAATTGGTGCGAGCGGCGCAGACAATGACGGACCGACTAATAGGAGACGTGAAAATACGCATAGTGACTATCGATGACGGCGACGAATAGGGATGTATTGCCAGGCATACTTGGACTTATAAATGAAACACACACAATAGTAAAATAGTAGACACGGAAGAGGGGGAATCACGTATAATTGAACTGCTAGTTGAAACTTCAAACAATATAACGACTACTACGCCATCCGTAGAACTACAAAGTCCCTTTAGTATGGTTACTGATATTGTTAATGATATGTATTACATGTATGACTACGATGGACCATCAACAGTTGTATGATGAATGCGTAACTCTTCCACAATTTCTTGACTTGTTAAATGTGGATTATTTTCCAACATGGATCGCAAAACATCATTATCGATTTTGGATGGTCGTCCAGATCGATCACTTTCTTGGAGGTTCAGAACTCTGGAACGAAATTTGCTGAACCATCTTTGACAAGTACAAACATTTACAATATATTTTCCAAATATCGCACATAAATTTTTACATGCAACTGATGCATTGTGTCCTTTTTGGAATTCATAAAAAATGCAGTGTTGTAAATGCACTTTTTGTACTGACATGTTTTTCACTTAAAATATCACAAGTAAATGATGAACAGTAAAAAAAGCCTTTTTTTATATTATACAGAAGGTAAAAAAACAAAAAGAAAATCAGAATGACTCACTAGCCAGATTTTTTTTTATTTACAAGAAAAATTACTTGCTTGTTTAAACTAAAACAGAACTTTCTCTCCAGCCTATTAAATTTAAAGCAATTTCTGTCCCTCGATTTAAACTCGTCTTAAGTTAATGTCTTCTCAGCGATGTGTACCATCAAATTATGTCTACACTGACGTTTCGTCATTTAAAAAATGTTTTTTTTAAAAGATAAAGTTTTTGACGCCTATTGACTGGAAGCGAAAGATTAATACGCCATTTGGTATTAAACGACAGCAGCACTGGGCAGCACGTTGAGAGAGCAAAGGGTATTGCAGGTAATTATAAAATGTCGCTTCCATCAAATGCATTTTATATAAACTCGACTATTCTCACTTTCTGACTGTAGCTACGTGGTTACGAACAAGATCAATACTATCTTTGTTGCGTTCGTGAAATGCTGAGAGATATACACAAAGAAGGCTTGCATAATATCAAGGATTGTAAAGAGTGCTTGGGCAAGGTATTTCGCTGGAGGTTCCCGAAATTACCAACGTGGGCAAAAAAGATTGAAATTCCTGATTTCAGACTATCGCAGCTTAATTTACTCGTGTTTATGGTACAAAAACTTTATGAACCTGTGCGGGGAAAATCGAAAATTGAAAACGTTGATTCAGTAATGATGCAGAATGTGCTAACACCGGATATGTGATAGTTTTAATAAAGAAAAGCAAATTAATTGGTTTTGTATGTTTCTTCCCCCAGGCCATTTATATCAAAAATTCTTAGCGGATCGCATAGACCGTTCAAGAAAGAATGGCCATTACTTTATGCATCAATAAGGTACATTGAAATAAATTTGAAATTTTTTTGGTTTGATTTGTTAATTAATTTTTTAAATTAAATTTTTCTTTATCGAAGATTGATCGTTTAATTTTGGAATTGAAGCAACTACCCCAAGACACCTACTTGAAATTGAAACATATCGTGGGAGAAGTGAACAGTTTATTGAGTACTTACGGCAGTATTGAGCATACAACCTTGGTCTCTCCTACTTTAGAAAATGTTTGCTGTGCCAGTTCGTTGTATGGCTTCTGTTTTACTCTGAAATCGTTTGTGAAACTTTATGCTGACACATTCGAAGGGTCAATTATGTGGAGTTTGCCAAATGTCTTTGGGGCGATATGCATTTTCATAACAACTGTTGATGATGCTTATCATTGTCGAATTCAAGAGAAAATTAATAGAAAATTTTATTTCAATGTTTTATAAACGTAAGTACAATGTTGACAGATACACTAGCGAGATTAAATATTCGATTCAAATTCTATTACTACAACTTTTACTTTATTACGGAAATGCCCCTAAGATAAAAACTAAAGAGCAATAAACTATTTTATAAGAAAATAAAGTTTTTAAAGTGTTTAATTGCATTTTGAAATTTATGATTAATTTGGCGCAATTGGGTTTGTTTAAAACAATCCAACTTATTGTCAATAGAAACCAGGTAATAATGCAAATGTGCTAATGAATAATCTCAAATTCTTATTTAACAGAAGTTCAGCGAAAATTTCACATTTAACAGTATTGCAGCGTTGCAATTTGTCGAAAGCAACTCTGTGCTCTCTCCATTCTCAACATATGGTACTTTTTTTTATAAACGATGTAAAGGAAAAAGCCAGCTAACGGCTGGCGAGCGAGAAATCAAAGCCATTTTACAAGTGCACAAGGAAGTTATACAAAGGGAATAGAGTATGAATTTGGTGTCATGGGAGTTTGAATGTATATGTTTTTGAAATTTGGTGCCATGAGAGTTTCAATGTATATGTTTTTGGAATTTGGTGCCATAGGAGTGTATAAATTTGTTCTGAGTTATAGCGAAAGTGTCGTCCAAATTTTAAGAACTTGCACTTGCACTGTGAAATGATCCAAATGGCTTTGATTCCACAGAAAACCGTTCACGGTTTTTTTCCTTTACAAGTTTTATATAACATCAACAAAGGGAAGAACAAAATTATTGACATGTCCATAGATTTCTGTTAACAACAGAAAACGCAGCTTTAGTCTATGTTAACAACATAGAATACATCTCCAATCCGAAACCGAATGGTAATCTCTTAAAGATAATAAATAAAATAATAAATAAATAATAAATTTGATGTAATCGATAGCACGCATAACTTTTAAAATCGTGTCATCTGTCAACTTTGTTAAGGTTTAAACAAAGACCTTCGTGTTCTCATTGAAACCCTTTTTACTCAACTCATCGAGTCATCTGTTGTTGATTTGCTGACTTACAGAAGAAGAAGAAAATTTGGTAGCGAAAATCATTTCACTTTTTTTATCGTCAATGAGTGAATGAATAAACGAAGGGATTCGTTTTTATTCAAAAAAGAAAAAAAAATAATATGGGATCTCCCGAATTACCTGATCCAGGTGAAGATGACCTGAGGGCAACGCAAATTGCTTACAATGACATTGGCGAAGTTGACGACGAGAGCGACAATGAATCTGTACAAGATGATGGAAACTATGAGGGATATGAACCTTTAGCCATGGATGATGTGGATTACGATAACACGGTACAAATAGAAAATCATAACTACGAATCAAATATTCGTGCTGTTAACGAAGAAGAAAGTTCCCCGGTAACACATGATAATTTTAATTTGCCATCTATTGAAAGCATTGATGTGGAATTGGAACGTGAAGTGTGGATTCAACCCAGACCTCAAGAATTGCAAATTGAATTGGATAATAATAAAACTCAGCAGGTACATACTATGGTAAACGAATTCTACTTTCAGTGATACATCTCACAATTTAGATACTCAATGCGATGGCTAATTTTAATTTGCCAAGCACTGCAGTGCCTGAATGGGCCACAGGCGTTTCCGAAGACAGTTGGAAAGAGGAATTATTGCAACGTATCAGAGAGAGGACACAATTGGCAAACAGGACAAATGAAAGCTTAAAGGAATAATCTTCAATGATTCGTATGAATAATGCATAAATATATATATGCGATAAAAAAATAAAAGAATGAATTTGGTTTTTTTTATTTCAACATTTCCTTTCATATATTTAATTTCGACAATTTAGAAAAAATACAAATTAGTTTCTTTTTTTTAAATAGAAAAGCAAATCAAAACGAAGACAGTAAAGCGGAACCAATTGAATTGATTTTAACAAAACTCCCCGTTTGGGGTGTGTTTGTTAATTCTCTTATTTTATCCATAACATAATCAACTGATACTACTAACGCCAAGGTTTCCTGTCCAAACGGTGTAGTTGTTAAATTACCGATAGCTTGCATAGAGCGGTAGCAAGCTTCCAAATCAAGAGCCCACTTGAGAAGCTCAATGATACCCTCGGCAACGACGCGACATTTTTCACCATTAGCTATACCCAATGTTTGTGTAGTAGTGATATTTAAGTAAAACGTGGCAATCGCGATCTGCAAATTATTACTGCCTGCTTTAATACTATTAATGCGATTCACTAACATTGACAACAGTGCATCAATCTCTTGCCGGCCAGCACTGTGATTCATCATATTGGCAAAGCAACGTACGATCATTAATTGATTAGCTGCCGATGTGGCTAGATGAGGCATAATAAGATCCATAAAATCCAAAGACTTTAAAATAATGAATATTGGTTCCGTACGTAAAGCCAAGCGGCAAATATCAAAAACAGGAAACAGAAACTCTGCAACAATTTATCGAGAAATTTTTTAAATAATTTTGGAAAACTAAGTTTTAACAATATTACCACTCGGCCAGTTTAACATTAATTTTAAACCTTCAATGGCACCCTGATCTGCATTACCAGGGTATTCAGCCAATTTTAAAAGGCGTTTTAGAATATCTTCAGTTACTTTTTCAGCTGTTGAAGGTAGTTTTTGATTGAATTCTCTGGAATGAAATCTCTTATTGGAATGTGCTATTTTCGCTTTTGCTAATACTACTTACTTTAGTTTATCTAAAACTTTGGTAGGATCGTAGGTATCAAACGTCAAATAAGTGCTTAATGGAAAGTGTTTTTCCCCACCTTTTAAATAATTATTAATGAAATCATTTCTTTTATTATCGCATGAAGTGAATATATATACCTTTCTGCATTTTGGAGTGCTGAGGGGTGGCAGTGTTGTAACTAGAGTCCCCTGTGAATGGATCTGAATTCCGATATGAAGGTATGTCATTATTACTTGACCCTGGCACATAACGATTTCCGCCAGTAAAAGGATCCTGGTAGGAGCTATATCGGAAAGTTCTTTCATATTGTATATAAATTATTTACAACGTTTATACCTGGACACAGCGGGAGCCGCATTCGAGGATGAATTCTTAATTATGAAGTTGGCCACTTGATCTAGATAGGCTTGAGGCAAATTATGACGATGTATAAAAGCTTGAGCAGAATGCCAAGGATCTTCGCCACGGTTGTAAGGCAATTTCAATGGTGGCTCCGAATCTGATATATCCACATTAAATACAAAATCATATTCCTGCAGGATTATGAAACTAAAGATGTATTCTTATTTAAAAATTTTGTGACTCATTACCTTGCCTTCGTGCAAAATTTTACCGGAGGTGATTTGTGTGCCTCCTGAAGCTCCAGTAATGTCACCAACCAAGTTCCATTTACCCAAAGTCCAGTTATAACACTTGACCGAACCGTCTGCGTGGCGCACCATTTTCGTTTGTCCCTCCCGGGTACCCTGCGTCAATAAGACTTCGGGTCCAGGAAGACTTAAACACAAAGTAAAATTTTACTTAATTCCTTTCAATTATTTCGGATATTAACGACCACCTACTCCGTTTTCTTTATGCCACCAAGTTCTTCAGACATTTGAGCTTTTCTTGATTCTATGGCCATTTCGTAAGCTGCCAACAATTTAGCATCAGCGAATTTATTGCGATCTTTTGTAAATACCCGGACTATACCATCACTGCAACCTGTGACTATATCGCCATTGTTTAAACAGGCAACAGACCATATCGATTGAGCGGGAAGGAATAGAGGCAAGCCCATCTCTTCCCCGTTGTTTAAATTCCACATTCGCAGCGTGCTATCTTCACCGCAGGTTACTATACACTTGTCACCCATCGCTTCATTTTGAGCAATTCCATAAATATAGTTGGTATGACCGGTCATTTGCTGCACACATTCTCCATCCGCATTCCAAAAGCGCACTGTTGCATCATTTGCACATGAAACTAAGCAATCGTTTTTCAATGCCAATATTCCGCGTATGCAGTCCGTATGACCTTTAAGTATGCGCAATTTTTCACCTTTATCATTCCAGTAGAAAATATTCTTATCTGCTGAGCCTGTAACAATTTTTTTTGATTCCGGCATTGAAGCTACTGCCCAAACAGCGGCTTCGTGGCCTTTTAATTGCACAAAGCTGTAACTGCCGGTTTCATCTATGGTCCAAATGCGTGCTGTAGTATCCCAACTTCCTGTTATAAGGCTACGGCTATGCACACCTGCTGCTATGGAACAAACCGTGGAAAGATGTCCCTTTAAAATTAAAATTGGCACTAAACCGTTTTCTAAGTAAATGCAAACGGTAGCATCATTACTGCCGGTACAGAGCCAATGTTCAGTCTCGTGATAAAACACACAGGATACAAAATTCTTATGGTCTTGAAGGGTTACCGATTCTATATACTCCTTGCCAAACGGTCGCCACAATTTGGTAGACTTGTCTCTGGACCCAGAGGCAATAATTTGTCCGGCTCCCTCTATTATACCAGCAGCGCAGACTGAGCGCACATCCATACTATGGCCTACAAGCTCGCAGCTTAATTTATAATCATTTAACGAGGACATTATTTTATTATTGCTATAAACACCCTAGTGTCGAATTCTACTATATATTTTTTTATTTTTGTGTTTTGTATTTTTCGCAAAAGATTTGCAATGATTTTATAAAATGTAACAGTGATGTCAATGAAATGTTTTTTTCTGTTTAGAATCGTTGCGTATATTTTTCAAACTGGTACTTTCGGACACCATCATCGCTTTATCAAATATTTAATTTAATTTATATTTATTTAATTTTACATAATACAAACAATACAAATTTAATTTAATTTTACATAATACAAACATAAATTTTATGTATAGCCGATCATGTATAAAATAAAATAAAAATAAAGAAAGCTTTTTATTTTCGAATAAATTTTTTGTTTTGGTTTACCCGTTTGCACGTAAATCAGTCAAGAAAAAAAGAATTATCCCGAAAACTTTCAAAATAACAGTTCTTTTCTACTGAATTCATGTGCTGCTATTTAACAGAATGCAAGACGTTGGTGGTGCCATTTAACAGAATGCAATACGTTGTGGCCATCTGCAACTGTTAAATTTGTTGTTGCGGCTATAAATCCGGTAATGTGTGTGGTAATTTTCAATATTTACCAGCAGCAGGGTTGTCAGCATTCATCAAATAAACATTAGCGAATCGTAAGAATTTTTAATCTCGTACGGTTCTTCTTCATCGCTTAACGATGTCTACAGAGTACTAACCCAATTTTATAAACATTAAATAGGAAATGATATTATTTTCGATGCAATCTTTACCTCCCATTGTTCCAATAACCTTTCCATATCTGCATCTGAAAAGTCACGTAAATCTTTCTTAGCCCAATTTGGCTTTTCATTTTCCTTAAATTTATAAAAAGCATTGGTTTATTTTACAATTTCCGATTTATTTATTTATTGTACGTTCTTCTCTAACGGAAGAATTCTAAAACAGGAAAACTAAGTACTCAACATCACCTGACTTGTCTCCTATCAACATCAGAAATTATTAGGGTTAACTCTTTTCGTCGCATGAGAATATCAGCTGTTTTTTGTTTTTTGTCATCAGCTTAACAGTAACCCTTATCAGTAAGTCATTTTGCATTGCAACTTAACAGTAACCCTTATCAGTAAGTCATTTTGCATTGCAACTTAACAGTAACCCTTATCAGTAAGTCATTTTGCATTTTGCATTTGCCTTTGTTTATTGAAAATATAAAATAGATTTTTAATAACACTTTGAAATAACTCAAGATTCAAACACGATCATGTTTTTGAAAAGCTAAAGTATGTTATGGGATATTCTAAATTTTGCTCCAAGCAGTTTATATCAAAATAGGTCCAAATACAGAGTGAAACATTGCGCATCCGAAATTACAGATGACATATTTTTTGGTAAGTCGTTTGAAGCCTTTGCTTAAAGCCTCTACTAGGAGTCGTTGTTTTCTTCAAGAGTACGCATCATCTAATAGTAATAACCAAATTTGAAAATTAATTTTATTATTCATCTTGTTCCCTGGATTTGGACTTTTCTAAATATCGTCTGTTTCCAACTCCCGCAATATTTCTGTACAATGTTTTCCATTAACCGGAGAAGAGGTTTTGATATCAAATAACAGATTTGAAGCCTTTAGAGGCTCCGATATATCTCGAAAAATTTTATTCCACCGCGGTTGTAAAGAATCATATGAGTGTTATGTATTTTATCAGCTTTCCGTTCGTATTGATCTAAAATCGGAGTAAGAATACAACTGCTCTACTCACTATTAGATGCGTGCGATACAATGGCTTCATTTTCAGCTATTCCGACAGCGACAATTATGCATTTTCTTAAAAATTAATTGATCTTTCAATTTGATGCACTTTTGTCGACACATAGAATGTAATACGATGAGACAGCTTTGGAGAGGAAATCTCTTGGCCTTGAAGATTACTTGGAAAACCTCATAAAGCGCACACATCTTTTCAAGCTCACTTCATCTCGAACTTATGTATTGTTATTTGCGTAGAAATATAAGGGGCCGTGTTTGATGTTGTTTGCAGCAGCCTTGTTTAAACGCTCTCTTTTGCCATTTTCGATTACAGCAAGGTGCATCCTTGGCATCGAAATTTCTAGAATTCTTGCACTTACATCATCAAGGATCTTTTTTTTTTTTGTTGTTATTAGCGCACCTTTTTCCCTTTTTCGCAATAATTCAAAAAATCAATTTTACAGTAATATAGCTTTTCAGATGATTGGTGAAATGCAAAATTACCATCAGCATAAAAATTATAAAATGAAATGCCGTTTTTCAATCATGCAATCAGATCCGTGTTGGCCGATATACGAAACTACGCAGCGTCTAGTCCGCAAAATCTCCTAATATTTTTTTCCAAGATATATATATTTATAAGAAAAATATGAACATCGTGAAAACTACTGTGGGCAAAATTTTAATTCGGATTAATTTCTCGAGAACGAAGGTATTCCTAAGAAAAGTAAGTCTTCATGTGGCAAAAAGATCTAATTTTTGATATTTTATGATGCAAGTTGGTCCACATAATAGTAAATATTAAACGTAGTAAAAAAAAATAAATATCTATTTGGTCAAAAAGTTTTCAATACTCTGATATAAGCTTTAAGGATCCTATAATGTACACTCTAGATCGTGGAGCTCAGGATATAAAAATGTCCCGTGTATTCACTTGACGTTTTCCTTTTCCGAAGTAGTAGACCTTCGAAACTTTTTTTCGAAAAATCGAAATTTACTCTGACACTAATACACTTGCGTAATATCGTGGTATTTTCATAATAATAAAATACGATAGACAAAAGGTTAAGATAATCAGCCGAAAAATAAAAATAAAATAGCAAAACGCCAGGACTATCGAAATGAAGCTCAATTATTGCGTTAAAAGGTCAAAGGAAGAAATATCGCCCTACTAAAATGCCCACGATCTGGAAATTGAGTGATCGTTTGGCTTTCTCGTTAAAGCTAATTGAGTTTTGAAAATTTTTCAACGATCGGTTTTTGTCGAATTTTCATTAAACAAAAACATTTTAAAACGTTATACTTGGATAACGTCATCTAGTTGTTTAAATAAGACTTTTTGAAAACGGATTTTGTGGCAGACAGTGGTTAATTTTGTCTTTTCACTCATTGTCGCTGCGAAATTCGAGAGTTTGTTGTCTTATAAGCATTTATAGCGTGCAACATTATTTTTCGCAAAATGCCCTGGATGTTAGGGTGTGCGAGGTCAATCTACTTCAAATTTAGCTCAGCCACATAATATTATTTTTTTATGTGAAATCACTATTCTGCACCAATTTCCACTAGAAAATGTTAATAATAACACTTTGTTGCGATATAAAGTTTTATTTTTTGTGAAATCTTTTATACGATTAACCACTTCGCTGCACCACTTCGTTTAATGCAGTTATTCATACAACGATTTTTCGAATTAAAGCCTTATATTGAAAGTGGTCGAAAAAGTTGTTGGATCCGAAAGATTCGCAATAGTTGTTCGTAGTCTTTGGGCCAAATGCTGTCGATTTATAAAATGTCTTCAAAATTGTGGACAAGAAAACAAGGTGGACAGACGGACACACACAGGCAAGATTCAGAAACTGACTTTGAATCCATAGGTATAATAAAAAGCGGGTATTCCTCAAACTCCACACCAACTTAATACAGCCTTTCACCATGAGTGGTGTACGATGCAAAAATATAATTCCTACAATGTTTTTCTCAAAATAGATCTTTTCGAAGGATTATCCTAGAAGCGGTCCGATCCAATCCATTTTCAACACAATGCATTTTTATGCCAAAACATATCACTTTGTCAAGTTTCATCAAAGTATCTCGCAAATTGTTGCTTCTAAGTTGAACATAATAAAACGAACAGACATCAGTCGGACATGAAAATGTTTCTACATCGACCGATGTAATAAAAAGTGCAGTTATCTCAAGTCATTCCCAGTTTTGCATGCATCCGCACAAGTAAGTGCATTATACATCCCGACGTGTATATAGGAGCGTATTTTCGGAAGTGACCTTAGCCCAATAATTAAGGAATTTCGAAGTAAAGCTATTAACACTAACTCAAATGCACACAGTCACACACGCAAAATGCACATCAATTAAAAAAGTTTACTTATATTTCTATATATAGAACACACACACATCTAGTTATGTATAATTAGAACAGATTGTGCGTTGATCTTGTTTTTATGTTTAGCATCGACCTTATAACACTTATTAACCGTCATTTGGAAAAGCATCTGCACTTTTCATTGCATCATTTTTCGGTTTTGGGTACGACCTTTAAAAATAATATGAAAAATGAAAAATTGTGCAAACGTTTGCAACTATTTTGTTTTGATTTGACAAAAATTAAAAAATTGAAGCTATGCGCTAAAGGCATGATAATGGGAAATTTATTTAAAGCTATACATATACAAAAAATTGGGAATATAATAAGTCTTTTCCAAGTTGGTGAACAACCTTATATATATGTTGCTCCATATTTTTATGATTTTAAAAATATGCTAAGCATAGTGTTCGACATGAAGCCATGTCTCCAGGTGGCCCACAAATATTCAAAAATTTTTAAAAAGTAAATTTTAGTAAATCCGAACATAAAAAACAAAGAAAAGCAGTATAGTGAGCTACGGCTCATCTCTATATAGGAAGTAATCGAAAAAGAGGTACGATCCGAACCCTTTTCACTAGCGTTTGTCCTTAGGCCGATAAATTGTCAGTGTAACAAATTTCATCAAAGTGTCTCGAAAATTGCGAATTATAAGTGGAGTACAAAAAACACGACAGACAGACGGACAGACAAGTTTACATTGGTGCAAAAAGTGTAAAAGTTATATGTCCTTGAACCTTGTGTATGGTGTGTGTTGTAACAACTTTACTATTAATAACTTCAAGTTGCCAAGTCGCGACCTATTTTGAATATTTGAAATCATGAGCATTCTCCAAAAGATAATAAAAATAATTTATCTTCATTAGATGAAATATAAAGGTTAAGAAAAGACTCAATCACAAAAATCGAACTGAACAACTCTGGCTATTACGAAAGCTTGGCCACCCCAAGAATAATTATTCCAATTCTTCTAAAGACTGATAGCAAATGCACCTAATAAACATAAGAAGTTCCATTATTACCTGCGAGATGTTGTTGCAGTTATTAATTAATTAATTTTGCCACTCAATACAACATTGGAATAAAAGTTTCCTTCGGAAATAAGGAAAATAATTCATGTTTACTCTTGGTATTTCTCTTGCAGTTCCTCTCTTACCCGTGATATCGGTATATATATGTTCAAATTTAATATTTAAAAGCTGACTTTACTTTACTTCATTTCGAATGACTCGACAAGACAAAGCTTGAGTTTTTTACACATCTTTTTAATGTATCTTCGAGTTTACGGACGGTTGAAAGGCACAATGATTTGATCAAATCACTTTATTAGTACAACGTCAAATAATGTATAAAAATGGAACGTGTCGCAGGCGAACAAGCTATGCTTCATTCTTAATAAAGTTAACTAGTAACGATTTGCTTGATTTGTTCTTGCGTCTTCAAATTTAATAACCAATCATGACTAAATCGATTATGGTGTGATCAAGGTCAACTTAACCCTCATCTTAACCTTTTTTTTATAACGAATCATTTGACAGTGTGCTCCTCATTCACTTATGAGCATCCTGAATATAATTAAAACATTATTGCTTTTATTTACAGGTCAAAGTCATTTATGTGTCCAAACAGGCTATATATAAATAATAAATTTTATTCACAGAACATATATTTTTCCGGTTTCCACTTACAAAAAAAGAAAACCTTGAAAAGATGGGACAAAAGCTTCTTATTGACGCAACTTCTGCATAAGCTGCGGTTAGTGTCCTGAAATTGCATGCATAGTTCCTCAACGCATCTCTGGTAATGGTAAGCAATTAAAAAAATGTAAGTTCGAATGGGTCTCAAAGACTTACCCTGGTATGATTAGGGTTTAAATTGAATGTCCTGAAGGGTGAATATTCATCAACCAACAATCCCTATTCATGTTATTAACTCAATTCATACGAGAAACATATTTAGACGCATCTGACGATGATTTGGAAATGTTAGTGACTGTAACAAAAAATTCAACTGGCAGTTTCTAAAAAAAAGCTATAGAAATCAGTCTCGGAACTCCATATTGCTCGGAACATTTTGTAAATTTTGAAACACTGTGGCAATTATGCCTGCTCTAAACAAAAAAAAGTGACGTCTTGATGTTCAATGTAAGCCAACATTATTTCGAGTTTGCAATTGTATGTTGTGTAAGCAGCTTCTTTGTAACTGACCTTAAAAGAGAGCACGACTTTGTTACATACGTCTTTGGCCAAGGCCATCATTTTGTTAAAATTTCATTTTGGAAAACTTATGATAATGCTGTCGCTGCTTGCTGGAACTGTTTTCGTGATAGAAAAACGGATTCATTTTTCAAATAGGACTCAAAAGTTTTCCTGCAGAAGTTTTTTATGTGATGATAACGCAAAGTTTTCTCAACTCTTTTGGGCCCTTTTCCATTGCAATTTCTGTCAGTTGTGTTTAGCGATTCTGTTTTTCCTTAATTTTATATAAAACGTTTATAGTTGGCATTCCCCAACCAGGTACATATACGTCCTTTTTTTTGCGGATAACACTGTGGTTATTAATCTAGTACTTTTGTACTGCTGACAGTGGCACCATTGACCCTTTTTTGTCATTCGACAAATTAAACCAAAAAAGAAAAATACTTTCATATATAAATTTTTATGAAATCTAATGCTTTCATTTTGATCATGTATTTAAAGTGAACTGTTCAAAAATTCTTTGAACTGGGCTTCGGGCTTCGGGAGCTGATTTCTTCAAATCAAACAACCAAGTGTAAAGATCGAAAGTGCAACTTTGAGCGCTTCACGTTGACTAGCTCGATAATATTAAATGGGAAAGTGTTATTTTATGTAGCGGAAGGTGAAAATCATCGAATATAATCGTATTGTACACTGGTATTTCGCATTTCTTTATAATTTATATCTGCAGAAGTCGCTGGACAAAATGCATGCAACCTCCTAATATATTGTGAAAGTGCCGTAAAAGATTAAATAAACAAGAGTCCACTTCAGTTTAAGAACTTCTGAAATTGCTAGAGGACATGATAGGTCCATAACGCCTCAATAGGCTTTCTTTTACTTAATTGTTTGAATCTTTGCCGGTTGGTGAACAAAAAAAGTTTAATATCAAGATGAAATTGGTAACAGAAACTACAAAATGTTTACACGATATTTTATCCCGGTTGCATCAGTGTTCTATTACTAGCTATACTCTACTATAAGTCGATTCCAGATTATGCTCAAGCTTGAGTTTGAGTTACTAAATGTATTCCTGTGTAGCGAAACGCATTTTTATCCAGCAAATAGGAGTGCAACTCACAACACAACTGTAAAACTGTAAAGATATATACAAATGTAGTATATCGAGAAAAAAGAAAAAAAAGAAATCGAGAAATTGCAAGGTCGTATGTAAATTTTGTTAATTAAAGTGTTGTGTGATGATCAATTTTTAATTACGCATTTCAAATAAAATTTTTATCGATGAAAGAGCTCTTTCGACGAGTGAATGATATGTAAGTTTGATCTCAATATTCTACGGTTTAAATTTCCTTACTAATAAAATGAATCCTTTAAATCAATTTTCTTTTAACTGAAATAATTGAAGCGGAAAAGAAAAATTAATTATATTCAATTTTATTATTTAGATATTTATACTTTGTATATATCATTATTTGTTGTGCTCCGTGAAGGAAACATACGTAACTTTTTTATAAAAAAAAAATTCTTTTTAAAAATCAATGTTTATATAAGTATTTAACAAGTAAAAGCACTATAGTTGGTCTACAGATATTCATTTAACAACTTTTCCAAACGAGGCGTTATGTGAGAAATGGTCGAAAAGCGTTCCGATACGAGCTATTTTCAACAGTGTTCGTCCTTGAACCAAAATTTATCAAAATATCTCCAAAATTGAGGCCTGTAGGTTGAACACAAAAAAACAAGAGAGACAGACGGACAAGCAAGCTTAAATCCATTCAGAAAGTGACTTTGAATCGATCAGTTTAATATGTCCTTCGGGATGTTGCATGCATCCGTCTAAACTTAACATACCTTTCTACCATAAGTGGCGTACAGTACAAAATCTGGGCTTTCAAAGGAGGACATTGTGTTTGGTTAGATGAGGGCCCAGTTATAGGATTCCGGAGAGAGATACAGATGTTCAAACATTATTTAGAAAAACTAAACGTTTTATTCTCATTTTCGCTAACGGGAGAATCTTTAGCAAAGACAATACATAATTGAGCAGACGGACAGAGTAGATGAACAGACGAAAAGACAGACATGTTTAGATGCATCCCAAAATCGAAACTGGCCAAAAATTCATATACTTTATGAGGTTTCTTTGAAGCTTGTTTCTGCGCGTTATACAGGTATTGGGAAAAATTAAATTCTTTTGAAAAAAGACATGTCCTCAGTTTATGTGTTACTATAAACGTGTCCTTCGACTGATTTGCCTCCTTTTCAATGCCAACCTTCGTGTTTCTACCAAATTTCAATTCGATAGCTTAATTTTTGCGGCCATGAAAATAATTGACACAGACATTACACGGATGGACGGATAGACAGGCGGATATGTTTAAATCGGTTCAGAATTTGATGCTGATCAAGAATATATATACTTTGTGGGGGTCTCCAAAGCTTCCTTTTGGACGTTGCAAAGATTTTGGTGAAGTGAATGAATGAATTCTCACCCTTCGGTGATGGCTATAAAAATTGCTTACACCTTTCCAGTCTTACTAAGTATTAAAATTTCCTCTTTTCTGAAATTTTTTTTTTTTACAATAATGGTGATGGGCACAGATTATTCGGCGCCGTCCGAGTTTCAGTTTTTCACTAGTTTTAGTTTTCTATCATTTTCGCTTATGTTCATTTTAAAATAATTGCTTGTGATGTTGGCCAACAAAAACAAAAAGATTCTTTCCTTGGTAGCTTGCAAAAATCGGATGCTCTTTCCGCATGCAGTCTTTTTTTCGTTCGGAAAGATGGGAAAAATATGTAAATAGCGATGGGTAATAGTTAGTTACATAGCGATGGGTAGTAGTTTCTAGTTTCTCTCAAAACGAAAAAACCGTTAGGGAATTATTTTTACACCTAATAGTTTTGCGCTTTTTTATTTGAAATTATTCTCCTAACTCGAAATTAAATATGCAAGCTATTTATTCATGATTTAAAATGTAAAATTATTTTTAAAATTTTTATTTGCGTAGGAAAGTGAGCCAACAGCAACTTTGCTTACGTTGAGGACTTTAAAACAAAAGCTGACAAAACTTAAAAATATAATGTAATGTAATGATTTAGCTTGAAGATGTATGCATGTATGTACACGAGTAAGAGCATAAATTACTTATGTATGTACACTGTATTTTATTGTTTGCATTATAAATGTGCATACATGTGCACACATGTTCATGGGTTAATGTCCTAAGACTGAACTTTTATATTAAAGTTCATTGGTCAGCTGACGTAGAAGAGAGCTTGGTGTCTGTTTGGCTTTAGTATAACCAACATAGATGCGTGAGCGATGTATTCGTTTTGTCAAAACGCTTGCAACACCCTGAAGGAAACTTCAATATATATATTCTTGATCAGCATCAAATTCTGAATCGATTTAAGTATAACCGCTTGCCCGTCTGTTCCTCTGTATAATGCTTGCTCTCCTGGCGTTAAAAATAAATCTACCGACTTCAAATTTAGCAGCAAGATTGAAAGTCCTTGCACGCAGGTTGACATTGAAAATAGCCCAAATCGTTCGAAGGACACGCGCACAGTACCACGTAAAGTGAGGACACATCTGTTTTTCAAAAGAGATAAAAAATTAGTTTCTACTCATTGCTCATCAACTACAACAGACAAATCTACAAAAATTTGAACGCATATTTGATGGTTGATGCCAAATTTGCCCCGCCTACCCAATATTATATTATGTTAAAATTTTGCTTTTTTTTTAATACCTTTAAAGCATGAAGAAGCAAGCTTCGAAAGCTCCACAAATTCTAGGCCATTCAAATTCAAACTCGGAATTCACCTAAGCATGTCTGTCCCATTCGCTTTTCCATCTGCCCATCCGACCAACTGCGTGCTATCTGTGGTAGAGTTTCTCCCGTTCGCAAAAATGAAGACGTCGCCTACAAATTTGCAGAAGAATTTGAAAAATTGACCCAACAACAAAACTGTGAACAACTTTGCTTTCCGTATTTTTCTTTCCGCTTGGTACTCATAAAGTGCAACATGTGCGCCATATAAATTTGCACTTTTATCCTGAAACGGGAAAAGTCGTTCGCCGAATGCCATAGACAATGAAAATTTAGCTTTTTCCCTTTTTCTTAGCCCTTGTTCGAATAACGATCGTGGGCATAAAAGTTTCGGTTACCACCGAATATAATTTTCTTACGCGTTTTATTTATTTATTTTTTTCTTCCAACGATTTCATTCTTGTTTATTTAGGATTCCTTTCTGCAAATTTATGCATACAATATGCCATTTAAATATTCTGCAGAAGTTGTTGTAATTAGTACAGAACCACGTACGTGTACAAATTGTTTGTTGCGTAGAATTCTATATGCTATTCTTCTCTTTGTAAAGTTTACTTGCACTGAGACATCTTTCGTAGTTTTATTTTCTTTCGTAGCCCTATTAAATAGTTTTCCGAACGTCTACGTTGAAAAAAGTGCTAAAAAAGGGGGGTCCCATGCGAGGACAAAATTACTATCCAAGAAAGAACTCTTTCTTTAATATTTTAGTTTAGGAAACCGCGAAACACTCCCTTTATGACTGCAGATAAGAAAAACTGTATACATTTTTTGTTGAATAAGAAAATAAATCTTCCACTTTGTTTGTGCATTCGCACGATATTTTGCTGGAATTAAATTTTACGGTATGCGTAATTAGCTATTTCGCAAGTCTTAAAAGACTTTTTGTTTGAAAAACTTCTTTGACCGTTACCCTGCAATCTTATCAGAAAAGAGGTGAGTCTGGCTTCTTTATGATTTCTAGGAGCGTTTGGCATAACAGGCTTTCTCTAATAAACCTTGTTTTCAATCATCTCACTACCCGATTTTCGAAACCATGTGTCGCGGGAAGCCATTCCTTTTGGTTACTCATAAAAGTAGTCCATCAAACAGTAGCAGAGAAACTGAGTTCTTAAATTTACCCGATCTTTATTAAAAGTATCTCTACAACTTTGCCTACAGCCGCAACCCTTTCTCCTTTTTTATCTTTATCACTATGGGGACACATTTGAACTTTTTCACGAAACCATTATCTATTCGCTTATTGGGACAATTACAGAGACCGCAACTTGATGCGAGTAAACTGCTACGAATAGAAGCCTACATTAGTAAATAATTGGAGTAATCTGCAAACGTCGTTGGAATGTTTAGAAAAAGTTCGAATGCCAAACCAATGCGTAACGAATGTGATAATGCAAGCTAAAAAGGAGTAGAGACAGTTGGTTTTTGTATTTAACTTAGCTACAGACAGTCCGGTCTTGAAGCAATACATCTATGATGTGTTTCGCATTTTCTTTAACACTGGTTCTGAAAAGTTGTAAGCCCGGATTCTATGAGGGTTATTGTAGAATCGGTGGCTAAGTGGGGAGAGTGCGTATAACGGCTGAAAGAAACAATTTTTTATTTTTCGATATCTAAAGTGTTTTTGAAATGCATCGGAGTCCGCAATGCTGCTTACATCTTATCCTCTTCTTCTACTTATTATTATTGTTTTTTCGACAGTTGTAGTTATTGTTCATACAGAGCGATTTCTCGCCTTAGATCAACTGTTTATCTAACCAAGGGAGGAACACCATTCTAACTGACATCTGTATCAACTTTCATGTCAATATCCTCTCTAGTTAATGAAACGCATGTCTTTATCTTTATAGAATCTTTTTGCATAAATTAAAAAAATTTTATGTCATACAAATGATTTTTTTTGACTTGATTTCGAAAAGTGTTCAGCTCGAAGCTTATGGAACAACTACAAGAATTGTTTTATCACAAAGAAATTTTAACAAAATGATAAACAAGAGAAAAACTTACTCTATTTAAAACAAATATTTTTAACAGAGTATGAAATTTAATGAACTTAATACCCTGTCCAAGTGTTTATTTTTAAACAGGTGCGTATCCTGAGTTTAAAAGCAAGTGAAAAAGTCCATTAAAGAAGTTGTAGGAAATTTTACTTCAAAAGTGGGACTTTGTTTCTGGTGGAGAACTTTAACATTTCAACTTTAACTTTTTGGCGGTAAAAATGAATCGTCCAGAGTTCCAATGCTTCAATCATATAAGTTGTATCAAGAAGATAATGTTGGACGTCATGGTTGCCCTGGGATGTCTACTTTTGAAAACTAAAAATTTTCTGCTCAAAAATTGATAACCAAAGGCCTTATTAACATCATGCCAACATAGGTTGGGGTAATGCGATCGGTTTTACAAGACTACCTGAGTGAATTAGATCGTTTCAATAGAAATTCATGTCCAGTCGTTTCGTGACCATATTATTCCTTTGTGCTTTTTCTTCAATCTAAAAAAAAAAAAAAAAACCCGAGCAGGAAACTCCATCCCTACCCGGTTGAGGCGATAAAGGAGAAACGGGAAACAACATTTTTCAAATGAAAATTAACAGAAGCGCGTTTCACTAATTGCTAGCCAATCATCTTCGTATAAAATTTGACACAGACGCCATTTAGGATGCTACCAATATAATGGCAGATAAAGAGAGCATTCATGATTTGAACTGAACAATCTGTTGCTTTCTGAGGCGTCCCTTGTCTAAGAATACCATTTGTAAACAACGGTTTCGATACAACACGATACAAAATTTGTGATTATTATGACACGGTTACGATACAGCGCGATTTCAAAAAATCGAGTATTCCGCTGGACTTGTTTCCAGTTGCGTTTTGTTTTTTTTAACAGAGAAATAACTAGTGAAGAAGAGTCTCAATGAGCTTTTAGAACAAAAAAATAAATAAATTATCTGTAATTTTTAATAAAAATTAATTTTGCGATCGTAATTATTATTTTTTTTAAATATATTTTCAATGTTCGTATTTCATCATAAAGTTAAATTTCATATATATTTTTTTTTATAAAAACTTGAAGTTAAAATACTTTTTGATTTATATATGTATTTAGAATGAATTTTAAGCTATCAAAAAATTTGAGACTTGAAGACTTCGTTCCGCTATTACACGGTACACATTACATTGACTTATGTTATCTCAGAGTCATATAACAAGGTTTTGATATAACATAATCTAGGTTTCGATATAACGCGCTCCGCAATGCCTTAACTTGTATTATAATTAGGTTTAAATTAAATTGTAATTTAAATAAATAAATGATAAGGTTTTGTATAACACGGTTTCGATACAGCATGGTACGAAATTACCGAGTTATACGAGGGATGTCTGTACTCATCGCGGAATATGCAATAGATTAGGTTTACCTATTAAACTTTTGACTTAAAGAGACTTAACTCGTAGGTACACAAATCGCTTTAAGGCGAGTGTTGTTTTATTTTTCACCTTTGGACATGTGTTTTTTGTTTGATGCGCTACATTTAGCATACGTATTATTTTACACGCTCAGTTTCATGGTCTTATCACTGCGGGCACGAATTTTTATAAAATATACGGATCTATAATATATCTCTTGTTCTTGCTGGTCTTGTTGTTATAAGAGTATTTCTCCATCTGATGCTCATAAAGCCCTTTGCTTTCTGTTCACCTGCTTTACAGTTTTTACTTTTTTTTATTTATATGTGCATCATTTAAGATTTATTGCAACTTATATCACTTGAGCTACAAGAGTATACTAAGGCCCAAAAGGATTGAACGTAGACCCACCTATTGTTATACTAGCTACTATTATATACAACATCACTTTCTGAATCACTTGTTGAATCGATCCAAGTTTGACTAAGAAAGTGATTCATAAAGAGATTCTAAATCCGTCTAAGTTTGTCTGTCCTGACGTCCACCTTGGTTTCTTTCGTTCAATGTACACGTCGTCCGTTTTTGAATATAATGCGGATCGGACCATTTTTTCGGCCACTTCCCATATAATGCCTTATTTTGAAAATTTGTTATAAGAATAACTGTGGACTTTACATTTTAAATATTAAATTAGTTTGCACTCGACTGTAGATGACCACTTTTTCAAAAATGCGAAAATATTTTGCCATAATATTATGTTCTCTCTACGTCACCCAACAGTTACGGTCCTGAGGAAACATAATTTTTTTGTTTTTTTTCTAAACGAATATATATTGCGAATATAAGTCAGTTTTATAGAAGCTACGAAAACTTAGATATACAATATCCGAAATGACATACTTGCACTTAACAAAGTGTGCCCGAGAAATCGCTTCGTTAGGATGACTTACTTGCCGAGTAGTTTACTTAACACAATACATCTTAAGAGCACACATAGCAATACGACTGACGAGTAGATTGTTAAACAAACAATTGCAAAGCGTGAAAATAAAGCTTTCGCTAATAAGGCTTGAGGTAATAATTTCGACAAACAAGCAGACGCTAATTACATTGATTAGTGGAATATTTTAGGGAATTCCGCTGCTTATATGCAAGTGTTGTTTTTTTTTTTTTTTTTTTTTTTTTTTTTTTTTTTTTTTTTTTTTTTTCAAGGTTATGAAGTCTTTAAAGTTTATGCCACTTTGTTAAGTTTGTTAAGTAAGCCAAAGTACGTACGTATGTATTCATATGTAGAATTTCATCTGTTTATTTAAAGCCACAGAAAGCATGCACACGAATACTTGAGTAATGGGATATCGTTGTGGCAGAAATGACTCTTTTTTTTTTAATTAAATTGAACACAAAGATAACCAATCTGGTGTGAATTCACAGATAATGCAAAAATTTGTTTATACTAAAGTGTTTTCTTTTTCATACCCCGGAGATTATGTAAACTTTGGTAATTGTTTGGAAGGTATTGGAATGCATCTCCGAAATGTCACAATCTTTGAATAATTTACCCACGTTACTAGGTAAAAGGAAAATTTTGTCGCTTGTTCTTGTAAAAATTCAAGCAAATGCTTCTTAAAATTTAACCGTCAATTTTATGAACTCATATATATGCCATTTTCATCGATGACTCTCTGCCATTTTCTTGGAAAAAGCATTCAGTCGAATAATTGAACCAAACAATTTTCACAAGTTTTTTTTTGATGGACAACCTTGCATGAGGTCTCACAGCCTTTCCCATTGTTAACTAATGCTTTCCCAAAATCGCGCGCTTCAACCGCATTAGTTAGTTATGGGGTGGAGTGAAAGTAATTGTCGGAACAGATCGAAACAGTTTTCGATGCAAGATTCCCTTTCCATTCATCAAACACAAAGCATAAATACCATACGTAATGCCAATCGGAGCTCAGTCTTCGTTTCTTCAGTTTCTTTGAACGGGAAGTCCTTCCATTAATTTTCCCCATAGTTAATTCGTGTGGTCGTAATACCGAGTTTCTGTTGTTATGTCGATGGTTACCGCCACGGTGCTGTTACAAGATTAAATGTGCCAGTCTTTGTTACTTTTGTTTAAAGAATTTCATCCTCTGTGTTAACGATTAATTTGGGGAGAAATTTCATGGGCGCTGCTGATTTTCATAAAACTTCTTCACCATCAACTCTACGAATTTTGAGTTTGTCGAAGTGATATTGAAAAGTCGTTGAATTTTTCAACCTTCTGGGCTCATTTTGAAAACCTAATTGCTTTAATTACCTATATGTGGTCACCTTTCAAAAGCGCTGTAAGACTGGTTTCATCGAAATTTTCATTTACCGGAAGGTGTATGTGGCGGAAGATGTATGTGTAATGTAAAGCTTTTAAAATTACCTATAAAATGCTACAAAATATTTTATAAAGTACGATATGTATATCCAGGGAAATACATTCGAATATTGCGATAATTAACACAAGCTAGAGATATATGTGTTAAGT